>JANAVB010006192.1:22500-25730 GCA_029216955.1 Iris pallida | reverse complement strand
AAGAATCGTGAGAGAGAGGAACAGAGAACGTGGGCCCACAAGAGGCTTTTGATCGATCGGAGAGGAGGGTTTTGGGGATAAATGATTAGAAAACATAAGGTAGACGGTGCGATCATACCAGCACTAGCACCGGATCCCATCAGAACTCCTAAGTTAAGCTTACTTGGGCAGAGTAGTACTAGGATGGGTGACCTCCTGGGAAGTCCTCGTGTTGCATCCCTTTTTTGACGTACCGGTTTCAAAAGGAGGGAATATGGATCTTGATATCCCAAGTCAGCCCCTCCCTGAAATGGCTTGCCCTGATCTCCGGGTCTCGAACCATGTACTCTGCGTATCGGCTCAGACGGCCGAACTCCGCTGCGTACTCCTCCACGGATAAACTGCCCTGCTGCAGATCCTGGAACTGTCGCACTAGGTCAATCTTGTCCGTGGGGGAAAAGAACTTCTTCTTGAAGAGGAGCTTGAACTCTTCCTAAGTACGGCCCTCTCCAGCTAGGGCTGGCTCGTTTCTGAACCAGGTGCGCGCAATGTCTAGCAACTGCAAACCTACCGCCTCGACCTTCAGGTCGTCTGCCAGGCGGGAGGCCCTCATCTGTCGCTCGATATCCTCGAGCCAATCTTCTGCATAGACCACACCCTCGGTCCCGCTAAAGTCACGGGGCCCGAGCTTCTTGAAGTCCTGGATATCTCCGTACCTAGTATACGTCCCCGGATGAGGAGCCCTGGCTGCAAGGGCCAACTGATGGGCATCCTCCATGCCCTGACGTATCGCGTCTGTCTGCCTCTGCTGAGCCTCGACCTGGGCTCTCTGAGTCTCCAACACCTGCTGGAGGAAAGTAAGCATCTGCCCAATATCTGTAGGCAAAGGAGGTGGAGGTGGAAGTACGTCTGCAACTGGCGGAGGAATCCGCTGTACAGGAGGAGGAAGAACGCCCCCGACAGTTCCCGGCACTACAGGAAGAGCACCCGCAACCCCAGGGACTGTCATCGAGGTAGCTGGAGGAGTACCTCCGAGAGCCCCAACAGAAGTCCCATCTGCAGGGGAAGTGACCGGAGCCTGTCCGCCAGAGGTGGCAGACCTCTCCGTCTCCCCGTGCTTCTCGCCAGGAGAGTGAGTCATAACTATCCTGGAGACAGATTGAAAGAAAGATATCAATATGGCACAAGAAAGATTATATCAAAGGAGGACAGCTAGAATGCATTAATTCAATATCAAAGACGGTAGCAAGGAAAGATCCTACTGTGATTGAGTACTCTTAGCCTATAGCCTATCCTAGATACGTACCGCAGCTCGTAATAGCACTCTTAGTCGAGCGCCACTACGACATCGCACTAATTGCGACTTCAGGACCTGCGTGGGCCACCACTAAAACGTGTCACGACCCGCACCCGCTATAAGGGCACGTGCACGTGACAATGCCCAGCCCTCACCGTAAAAACGGCGTAGAACGCTATAGGTTTTCTACTCTAAACAGTTTATATATATATATATATCAAAACCTGTCGAGAATATGGTCAACTCCGAATGGAGGACAAGCAATGAATATATATCAGTGCTCAATCACAACTCTAAGATGATAAAGTAAAGACTGAAAGATAAAGACAACAAGACGATAAAATAATAACCTGTCAAGTCCAAACATCAAATAATATACAAGTCCAAGTCTCTAATACAATCCATAGTAATAACAGTCTCAAAAGTAGTTGGAGACAAAGTCCAGTATCAATAGGTAAGGTCTCGCCAGGCGGAGCTAAGTCCTGCTGGACCAAAGTCTCCAGGTCTAGGCCCACTACGTCATCCGGACCGTAGTAGGTACAGTAATCTCCCTCATCTGCATCTGTAATATTTTCAACATATCCTGTCAGGATGGAACGAGTACAATCTACTAACAACAGTTCACAAGATATGACAAAAGCTATAAGACTGTAAATAGAGAGTATATACAAGAAAATCATGGAATGTACATGTGAGTAACATGGCAAGGTAAGCTGTAAAACTAGAGCTAGAACAAGGCAAGTAAACTGATCATGGCATGTACAAGAGTCAAGAATCATATATCTAGGTGTGTGAATACTAGCTACAACATGTGGCCGTCTTGGGTCTTACACAAGGTCTACTGGCCTGGTTAATCATACGTGATGTGTATGATTAACACTCACAAGGTCTACAAGAGTAACAAGGTGGATAATGACCACACATCTATACTAGTACTCCCCCGTCCCCGGATCCAAGCAAGACACGTTACGACACGAGATTCTACGAAAAGGGAGCAAGTCTCATCGAGAATCGGTGTCCATATACTGCACAAGAACTACAAGGGGGCTTGCACAAGATATACCAAGATAACGAGGAATAACATCTCATGTCGGGATCCATGAATACCAATCCGTGTGACCAATGTGTCGAAAACAAGTATATCCACACTAATTACATGAATCATAACAATCATTATAAATTGGAAAAGTGTCAGAGAATGTACTCGCCTGTAATATGATATGGTATGTCAACTGGAGCAAATGCAGCGTCTCGAGGACCTATAGAGAACAAGACGTATCAATACTCTGTCTAGGAAATAAAGTCAAATCAATTTAAATCCTATTAAGTCATTCTAGGTCAAGACACGTCAAACTAGGTTGTACGGGGTCAACCTAAGTCATATTAGGTCGAACAGGGTCAAACTGGGTCAGCGCAAGTCAAACGGAATTAATCTAGGTCAATTTGAGACCGGTAAACTCTGGTCAACCATGGTCAACTCTGGTCAACCCTAGGTCAACTCTAGGTCACTGGTGACTAACAGTTGACTTTTGGTCAACTGTACAAGTCTAATGGAATTTGGAACTAAATTGGGCAAAGTGTTGACCCATAGTTGACTTTTGGTCTAAAAAGTCAACCGGGATCAAGACTAAGTCTAGACGGCTATTTCTACCCATTACCAACCTCTACAACCCATATCCAAGTCCATCTTGGACTTCGATACTCATATCTAGGCCATAGGCCAATTACCTATTTTATCCTTAAAAAGGGCAAAATTCTACTTTCGGCGATTATCTAGTTAGCCTACCTACGCTTGATATTTTGACCCGATCTCCCCAGGGTAGTATGATACTAGCCTATACATATATTACCTACCAAAATACCTAGGTAACGTGGATGTCTAGTCCATGATACGGCCCGTTGCCAAAATCTTGAATATTTCAAGATACGCACAGATACGGCGCGATACTACGAC
>JANAVB010006192.1:0-20000 GCA_029216955.1 Iris pallida | reverse complement strand
GGGTTTTCTATTTAATCTAGCATGATCATCACATATGCAAACTAAAGGTACTAAGAAAGCAATCATCAATCAATGGGCGGAGAGAACAGGTAAAAGAAAGAGCAAGACCCTACCTCCTAGTCCAATGCGTGCAGGATCCTCAACTGCCATCGCAAAAGCCCTGTCCTCGCGGTGTATATCCCGCTGCTGGTGGAAGGCGAGATGCGGTACCATAGGTGGCCTATCCTGTGCTCCCTGAGCTGCTACCGCTCCACGGGCTACCATGCGAGGGTTCGCAGGACAATCTCTCAACTGATGTCCAGCCTCTCCGCAGTAGAGGCACAAACCCAGCCTCTTTCGGCAAACCTCCCAGACGTGACCAGGTCTCCTGCAGAAGTGGCAAGGAGCCCCATGCTGAGCCTGTCTCGACTGAGTGTGCTGCACCTGCTGAACCGGTGCTCTGGTCTGATGCTGGAAAGTCTGATGCTGAAGCTGAGGGCTTAGCAGCCCCTGCGTAGCCCCCGAGAAAAGATCACGCTCCCTCTTGGGCTTCAAGCCCCACTCCCGCTCAACCTTGCGGGCCTCTGCGTAGATCTGGGTATAAGTCTTATAGAAGGAGGGAATGTGGATCTTGATATCCCAAGTCAGCCCCTCCCTGAAATGGCTCACCCTGATCTCCGGGTCTCAAACCATGTACTCTGCATATCGGCTCAGACGGCCGAACTCCGCTGCGTACTCCTCTACGGATAGACTGCCCTGCTGCAGATCCTGGAACTGTCGCACCAGGTCAATCTTGTCCGTAGGAGAAAAGAACTTCTCCTTGAAGAGGAGCTTGAACTCTGCCCAAGTACGGCCCTCTCCAGCTAGGGCTGGCTCGTTTCTGAACCAGGTGCACGCAATGTCTAGCAACTGCAAACCTACCGCCTCGACCTTCAGGTCGTCTGCCAGGCGGGAGGCCCTCATCTGCCGCTCGGTATCCTTGAGCCAATCATCTGCATAGACCACACCCTCGGTCCCGCTAAAGTCACGGGGCCCGAGCTTCTTGAAGTCCTGGATATCTTCGTACCTAGTACACGTCCCCGGATGAGGAGCCCTCTGCTCCACGGCTGCAAGGGCCAACTGATGGGCATCCTCCATGCCCTGACGCATCGCGTCTGTCTGCCTCTGCTGAGCCTCGGCCTGGGCTCTCTGAGTCTCTAGCACCTGCTGGAGGAAAGTAAGCATCTGCCCAATATCTGTAGGCAGAGGAGGTGGAGGTGAAAGTACGTCTGCAACTGGCGGAGGAATCCGCTGCACAGGAGGAGGAAGAACGCCCCCGACAGTTCCCGGCACTACAGGAAGAGCACCCGCAACCCCAGGGACTGTCATCGAGGTAGCTGGAGGAGTACCTCCGAGAGCCCCAACAGAAGTCCCATCTGCAGGGGAAGTGACCGGAGCCTGTCCGCCAGAGGTGGCAGACCTCTCCGTCTCCCCGTGCTCCTCGCCAGGAGAGTGAGTCATAACTATCCTGGAGACAGATTGAAAGAAAGATATTAATATGGCACAAGAAAGATTATATCAAAGGAGGACAGCTAGAATGCATTAATTCAATATCAAAGACGGTAAGCAAGATAAGCAAGAAAAGATCCTACTGTGATTGAGTACTCTTAGCCTATAGCCTATCCTAGATACGTACCGCAGGCTCGTAATAGCACTCTTAGTCGACGCCACTACGACATCGCACTAATTGCGACTTCAAGACCTGCGTGGGCCACCACTAAAACGTGTCACGATCCGCACCCGCTATAAGGGTACGTGCACGTGACAACGCCCAGCCCTCACCGTAAAAACGGCGTAGAACACTGTAGGTTTTCTACTCTAAACAGTTTATATATATATATCAAAACCTGTCGAGAATATGGTCAACTCCGAACGGAGGACAAGCAATGAATATATATGAGTGCTCAATCACAATTCTAAGATGATAAAGTAAAGACTGAAAGATAAAGACAACAAGACGATAAAATAATAACCTGTCAAGTCCAAACACCAAATAATATACAAGTCCAAGTCTCTAATACAATCCATAGTAATAACAGTCTCAAAAGTAGCTGGAGACAAATTCCAGTATAAAAGACCTACTCTAACTAAGCAATAGGTAAGGTCTCGCCAGGCGGAGCTAAGCCCTGCTGGACCAAAGTCTCTAGGTCTAGGCCCACTACGTCATCCGGACCGTAGTAGGTACAGTAATCTCCCTCATCTGCATCTATAATATTTTCAACATATCCTGTCAGGATGGAACGAGTACAATCTACTAACAACAGTTCACAAGATATGACAAAAGCTATAAGACTGTAAATAGAGAGTGTATACAAGAAAATCATGGAATGTACATGTGAGTAACATGGCAAGGTAAGCTGTAAAACTAGAGCTAGAACAAGGCAAGTAAACTGATCATGGCATGTACAAGAGTCAAGAATCATATATCTAGGTGTGTGAATACTAGCTACAACATGTGGCCGGCTTGGGTCTTGCACAAGGTCTACTGGCCTGGTTAATCATACGTGAAGTGTATGATTAAAAATCACAAGGTCTACAAGAGTAACAAGGTAGATAATGACCACACATCTGCACTAGTACTCCCCCGTCCCCGACTGGTAGATTGGATCCAAGCAAGACACGTTACGACACGGGATTCTACGAGAAGGGAGCAAGTCTCCTCGAGAATCGGTGTCCATATATTGCACAAGAACTACAAGGGGGCTTGCACAAGATATACCAAGATAACGAGGAATAACATCTCATGTCGGGATCCATGAATACCAATCCGTGTGACCAATGTGTCGAGAACAAGCATATCCACACTAATTACATGAATCATAACAATCATTATAAATTAGAAAAGTGTCAGAGAATGTACTTGCCTGTAATATGATATGGTATGTCAACTGGAGCAAATGCAGCATCTCGAGGACCTATAGAGAACAAGACGTATCAATACTCTGTCTAGGAAATAAAGTCAAATCAATTTAAATCCTATTAAGTCATTCTAGGTCAAGACACGTCAAACTAGGTTGTACGGGGTCAACCTAAGTCATATTAGGTCTAACTGGGTCAAACTGGGTCAGCGCAAGTCAAACGAAATTAATCTAGGTCAATTTGAGTCAACAGTTGACTTTTGGTCAACCGGTCAACTCTGGTCAACCGTGGTCAACTCTGGTCAACCCTAGGTCAACTCTAGGTCACTGGTGACTAACAGTTGACTTTTGGCCAACTACACAAGTCTAATAGAATTTGGAACTAAATTGGGCAAAGTGTTGACCCATAGTTGACTTTTGGTCTAAAAAGTCAACCGGGGTCAACCGGGGTCAAGACTAAGTCTAGACGGCTATTTCTACCCATTACCAACCTCTACAACCCATATCCAAGTCCATCTTGGACTTTGATACTCATATCTAGGCCATAGGCCAATTACCTATTTTATCCTTAAAAAGGGCAAAATTCTACCTTCGGTGATTATCTAGTTCGCCTACCTACGCTTGATATTTTGATCCGATCTCCCCAGGGTAGTATGATACTAGCCTATACATATATTACCTACCAAAATACCTAGGTAACGTGGACGTCTAGTCCATGATACGGCCCGTTGCCAAAATCTTGAATATTTCAAGATACGCACTGATACGGCGCGATACCGGCGCCCTACGACCCCGATTTCCACTCGGAAGCCTACCCGCAAAATCTAATTCACGTATTCTAGCCCCACGCCAAGTTTCATCGCGTTCCGATACTCCGGGCTCAAATTCACTCTCTAACTCGATCCCCTCCTGAATGATTTCCTATTTTCTACTCCTCTTTCCCCCTTCTAATTCTAATTCTTCTTCTTCTTAACTTCTTCTCCTAATTCTTCTTCTAACTCCTCCTTCCTATTCCTCTACTAATTTTCTAACCTCTTCTAATTTCCTTCTCCTCTAACTCTTTCTAATTCCTTACTTCTTCTAACTTCTTTTCTTCTACTTCTTCTTATTCTTTCCCTTCTTTTTCAAATTCTTCTCCTATCTAACTTCTAATTCTACTATCTATTTATCTATATAACTATCTATCTATATACCTATATAAACATATATATATATATATATATATATATATATATATATATATATATATATATATATATATATATATATATGTGGGGGGGGGGGGGGGGTAGATAGGGGGGTACATGGGCTAAAAAGGGGGGGAAATGATGCTGCAGCTGCTGCTACTGCATTCCCTGCTGCTGCTGCTGCACTCTGCCACTGCAGCTGCTGCTTCATATTCTTCTTCTCCTTCTACTTCTACTTCATCTTCTCTACTTCCTCTCTTCTCTTCTCTATATATATATATGTATATCTATCTATCTATGTATATATATATATATATATATATATATATATATATATATATATATATATATATATATATATATAACCATATATCTATCTCCACAACACACACACTCATCTATATATATATATATATATATACATACACACACATCTCCATATACATATATACACACACACACACACACATATATATATATATATATATATATATATATATATATATATATATATATATATAAAATATATATATATATATATATATATATATATATATATATATATATATATATATATATATATATATAAGCACACATATATACACATCTATGAACACACACACACTCTCACACAAGCACAACCACACACCCACTCTCTCCACCACACACAAACACCACCACTACCATTCTCATGACAACATCACCACTCTCTACACACACACACACACAAATACATATCAACATATATATATATATATATATATATATATATATATATATATATATATATATATATATATATATATATATATATATATATATATACCATTCAATATATAAAACCCCCAAATTAAATCCTTAACCTAGATTTTAGGAAAACCTACCAATCCTAGGGGGCAAAGTGTAGAGAATTTACTTCTCAACATTTATTGTGAAGACATTAATGCAAAAGAGTAAATGAATGGAGAATTATGGACATACCTAGGTAGAGTTTCTTATAGGGAAGAAAAGACTTGGAGAGAAAGAAATTTTTGGAGAGGAAGAAGTGTTGTGACTTAATGAAGAAGAAAAGGGGGGGGTTCCTAGTCTTGGCCGGCCATGGTAGGGGGAAATGGGTTTGGGTAGGATCCATTAAGCCCCAAACCCAATAGACTTAGTTTGGTCCAAAATGAATTCGGTTTGGTTCGGTTTGTTTCTAATTGACTAATTAAGTCTCTAAAATGACTAATTAAGCCATGGAAGTTGGGTTTATGGTTTCTAGCCTAATTATGATGGCATGTGGGCCAAGCCCAGCTAGTTTGTGGGTCCCACTAGTGTCCAGGCTACCCGGGTCTCCAATTTGAGTCCGAATTGGATAAAATCCAAACCAAACCAAATAAATCCCAAAAAATCACATAAAATAAATAAAAATTCCTAAAAATTATAAAACTTGAAAAATGACGAAAATACCCCTAATTTGAAAACTGGGGGTGACAAGGTAGACGGGTGCGATCATACCATCACTAGAGCACCGGATCCCATCAGAACTCTGAAGTTAAGCGTGCTTGCGCGAGAGTAGTACTAGGATGGGTGACCTCCTGGGAAGTCCTCGTGTTGCATCCCTTTTTTGACGTACCGATTTCGGATCGAATAATATTTCTTTCCTTCTTCTTTTTTTTTCCCCCTCCGTCGGTTGTTTCGTAGATGGACGGCACACGAAGACGGTACCGCAGGGAGAAGAATCGTGAGAGGAGAAGAACAGGAGAACGTGGGGCCCGCAAGAGGCTTTTGATCGATCGGAGAGGAGGGTTTTGGGGATAAATAGATTAGAAAACGTGAGGTAGACGGGTGCGATCATACCAGCACTAGAGCACCGGATCCCATCAGTACTCCGAAGTTAAGCGTGCTTGGGCGAGAGTAGTACTAGGATGGGTGACCTCCTGGGAAGTCCTTGTGTTGCATCCTTTTTTTGACGTACCGGTTTCGGATCGAATAGTATTTCTTTCCTTCTTCTTTTTTCCCCCTCCGTCGGTTGTTTCGTAGATGGACGGCACACGAAGACGGCACCGTAGGGGGAAGAATCGTGAGAGGAGAAGAACATGAGAACATGGGGCCCGCAAGAGGCTTTTGATCGATCGGAGAGGAGGGTTTTGAGGATAAATAGATTAGAAAATGTAAGGTAGACGGGTGCGATCATACCAGCACTAGAGCACCGGATCCCATCAGAACTTCGAAGTTAAGCGTGCTTGGGCGAGAGTAGTACTAGGATGGGTGACCTCCTGGGAAGTCCTCGTGTTGCATCCCTTTTTTGACGTACCGGTTTCGGATCGAATAGTATTTCTTTCCTTCTTCTTTTTTTTCCCCTCCGTCGGTTGTTTCGTAGATGGACGGCACACGAAGACGGCACCGCAGGGGAAAGAATCATGAGAGGAGAAGAACAGGAGAACGTGGGGACCGCAAGAGGCTTTTGATCGATCGGAGAGGAGGATTTTGGGGATAAATAGATTAGAAAACGTAAGTTAGACGGGTGCGATCATACCAGTACTAGGGCACCGGATCCCATCAGAACTCCGAAGTTAAGCGTGCTTGGGCCAGAGTAGTACTAGGATGGGTGACCTCCTGGTAAGTCCTCGTGTTTGACGTACCGATTTCGGATCGAATAGTATTTCTTTCCTTCTTCTTTTTTTTCCCCCCTCCGTCGGTTGTTTCGTAGATGGACGGCACACGAAGACGGCACCGCAGGGGGAAGAATCGTGAGAGGAGAAGAACAGGAGAACGTGGGGCCCGCAAGAGGCTTTTGATCGATCAGAGAGGAGGGTTTTGGGGATAAATAGATTAGAAAACGTAAGGTAGACGGGTGCGATCATACCAGCACTAGAGCACCGGATCCCATCAGAACTTCGAAGTTAAGCGTGCTTGGGCGAGAGTAGTACTAGGATGCACTACAAAAAAAGTGACCTTTGGGGACAACAAAAAACCGTCTTAAAAACTGCAATTACCGTCCCAACAAATATTTGGGACGGTCTTTGGGACGGGAATGGACGGTCCCATTAGGGTGGCGTGGCAAAAACTTTAGGGACGGATATTGCCGTCCTAATTACTGTTAAAGGACGGTTAGGCAAAACGTCTCAAAAGTTTTCAAATTTATGCTTTTGTGTGACGATTTATTAATTTGTCCCAAAAAATAAGTTTTTGTAACAGATATATTTCGTCCTAATAAATAAGGGACGAAATTTTAAAAAGTCCCCAAAAAAGTAATTTACTTTTTGTTACAGTACTATAATCGTCCGAAACACTTAACAATTGCCTAAATTATTATGGAATTACTAATTTTCTGTTTATATATATAATATATAATTGAATTTTATATACAACAAAAATTCATACAGAACTATTTTATTTAATCGCAAATGCATATGGTAGCCGCAACATTAACAAAGCGTAGCCGCAACATTAACAAAGCGATTTCTAAATAAAACATATTTAAAGGTAATATCCCATTGTTCACAAAATGAAATCCAAGTCTTACATCACTTCGAGTGTTCTCCCATCAAGTTTTACATCATTAAGCATTCACTTAATTTACAAAATAAAATCTACAACTTTTTACACAAGTCCAAAACATATTTGATTTTCCAAAGTGGCATCTCCCATCATTTGCAAAATAGGTACAAAAAGCATTGGAAGGACCTGCAAATAGAAGTAAACAAAAAAATGCTCATGAAGAAACCAGGTCGCAGAGGAGCACTGTTTGCAAAAATTACTTGACCCTGCAAATCATAAATCCTTCATGTTTTCAAAAACTCTTGTTGGAAACTATAAGCAAAGGGAGGTATAGGACACATAATCGCAGACCAAGTGAAGTGCCCAACAGGAGAAAATAAGGAAGGTAATGATGATTATGAAGAGGGCACCTTAGAGGTGGATGATGATTCTGATAAACATAGAAAAATGTCTCTCATACATCGCACCATTTCTTCTGAAAGTTTATTTGGATCCTGCCAAGGGTTCTTCAATATCAAATTCTTCTTCATATCCATCGCATCAGACTCTTGATGAGAATCAACTATTTCATTTTCTTCTTTACTTTTACTGTAGGGTCCTGCTATCTGTACCAGAAACAATTCGGCCAACTCATAAGTGGGGTTATGCATTTTGAGAATATTTGCATATAGAGCTAGATATTCTATATAGCATGCCTCTATAACCATCCTTGTTAAAGAGAATAAGGATGAAACAGACCTTTGCTGTGGTGAACTTCTGCGTCAGCCTATCAACTTTCAACGATTGTGAATGTCTATATGCTAAGTCTAACCGTGATGAGAGAGATATTTGATGTCCCATAAATTTCACAGCTCTCAACGAGGATATATGCTGGAAAAAAAATTCACAAGCAAGAATCAATCATCTATTAATTTTACCGCCAAAAAGGAATGGAAAATCAGTATAAACAATGATATACCTCTTCCCACATAAAACCAGAGTTAGAAGATGGTGGTTCCATTGCTAGTGGTGGTGTATGTTATATTTGAGTTTCAGTAAGGAGGCGCTCATTCCTTTCTTGGCTAAGCCGGAAATGCAAGGCATCCAGTTTTTTTTTTCAAGATTTATAACTGTGAGCTCCAGTGCAGCTATGTTAGCGAGGAGATCCTCTGATCAACCACCCTTTATATGAACAAGCTTCACTAGACTATCTTGTTGGAAACTATAACTGATAAGCAAAGAGAGGTATAGGACCTACATTCGGATAAGAGTAATCCAACCCAAAAAAAGTTTGGGACAAAGTCACACAGGCTTTGTTGTTGTTCTGAATCTTCTGATTGTCATGTATCTAATACATTTATAGTGTAAACTGGTTTTGGACCCAGGTCTCTTGCACAAGTGGAATGTGACCTCTACTATTTGCACTAAATGTAACCCATGTTCTTTTTTTTGAAAAACTGAGGCCTACATGTTGTATGGACACGGATATGACACTACGAGGGAAGGACACGGGGACACGGACACAACATCTATTTTGGCGTGTCAGTAGAGTATCTTGGAGTGTTCCGATTGTCTCCAATATGTATCCAATACATATCGTCCCTCAAATTTGAAATAAGTCTGCTTAATTTGCGGAGATATATAACATGAAGATGTTTGCAAAAAAAATAAAAAAAATAAAAAATTGAACATAAACAATTGACATTTGAGGAAATGCTCGACACGTGCAGTAAAAGTTCAAATATTGTAGAACCTACCAAGTGAAATGGTTTCTGAAGGTGAGACTGTGTGACAATGGAGGTAAGTAGTGGAAAAGAATTCCTCAAATTAGACCGCATCTGTACACATGAAAAAAAAATTTTAATATGTAAGACACATCAAATTATGAAAGGAAATCACACAACATTAACCACAACAAACATGCACCTGGCAACCAAAATTTGACACGTCCTGTCATTCTTCTGCACTTCATTTTGCATAATATCCTGAACCAGATTTAGATAAAAGTACTCCCTATGCCTATAATATATATCATCTTCGGAAGGAACTAGAACGGTTCCACCTCAAATTATGAAACAATTAATGGATGCATATATTTCCAAACTTCATTATCGTGAACACAAGATAAAATTGCAACAGGTTTGTTTGCAGGCTATGCAGACAGCACCTCCTCTCCTCATGTTTGCATACAAGCAGTCATGTTAACATCCAAAAATGTTCTCTACTTTGTACAGTAACAAACTGACATTCACAGTCAACTTCACCGTCAGTACATAATAATTAATGTCAATGAATACGCAGTAGCTATAATCATTTGCATAGAAAATAAATATAAGCATGGACTCTGAACATAATCTGTACAAATTGTAGACTAAAGCTAAAGTGCAACCTTTTCTAGGTGGAAATTAAGACACCCCATACTATCCAATAGATAGAACGATGGAATGGATGTGTTGGCGCCTGAACTGATGCAAAAGTTCTTCACTGAACTGCCAGGCGTTGGAGATGATCAAGGAATACCTGGAAGCTGACATCATTTGTGAATATGACATCTCCACCAGGAGGGGGAGGATTGTCTGAGTTGTATGTAGCCGAAGGATTCAACTTTGCCAATAGGAAACGAGCCTGCACCATTGAAACAAAATTCACATATCAGCCTCTAAAAGTTGAATATCATAATACGTCTTTCACTTCACATGCTAGCACAAAACATGCTGTTGTCAAAGTTAAAGTAGAGTCGGAATTTGTTGCATAGTTCATGTAATTTAGCCCGATACAAGAGCAGTGCGTGGTTGATATATAAGATGCTGGGCTCGATATCAACTACCAACTTCAGGGCATCACAAACCCATCTAATATGTCATCTATCTCCCTGAGCTGGTGGTGGGGTCGGAACTCATGAGTAGTTTGCAATGCCTTTCAAAGATGATAAGTACCAAGTATCTGGTTAAAAAGGTGCATAATAAGAGGAGAATTCAGTATTCTCTATCATGAATAAAGCCCACAGCTCAAATTTCCCTCCTTATTCCATAGAAGAGGAGGAACAAAAAAATCTAAAGGAAAAAAAATTAAGAATGTAGTTGTGCAATTCATGAAGAAATAATGTTGATAGAGGGAATAACAAACACATTCATGAAGAAATAATGTTATTAGAGGAACAAAATTATGGATTGCACAACTACAAAATTTTACATGATCATGAACAGTTGAAGAGAAGTTTACCACAAGGGTTTCCTTGATGAGGAAATATAGGATTTCACCAGAATCAGTAGAACTGAGATCTACTAATGACATCAAACTCGTTTTTGCTATGCAATCTTCATAGACAAGACCAGGATATAGTCCAATTGTCATAAAGATATAGTTCAATCTTCATCTAATGCTTGTTGGAAATAAAAACTTGATGGTAACATTACCTGAAAACTCAATGTTGATACCCCTGCTAATGAACTGGATGTTATATTGCTTCTATCCCATGTTTAACATAAGCATTACATCCAGCCTTTATTTCCATGTAATACTTGTTGGAAATAAATACTTGATGGTCGAAGCCTTGTCTGGCTTTACCTTTGGGCCGGCCCTGTGAAGGATCCCCCAGGCATTGCCACTTGCCTAAAACCCAAGGGTATGAGCCAGTTGTTTATATATGCTATGATCACTTCTCTTCCATACACAGATTGCACATGTGCATATATATATATATATATCTATCTGCTTTCTTTCTGTGGGCTATATAATAGGATTTTCTGCATATACTTCAAATCGATCAAATTTTTACAGAGTTCACCAGTGTAATTGTAGGTCGCGTGTACAAATACTCCTCTAGATGATTGCATCTGTATCTAACACAGAGACAATGACACTTCCTCAAAACTCAAGATCTAGCATCTAATTCATGTCAAGGCCCCAAATAGACTGAAAACATGATTAAAAGTAGTGGTTTTGCCTGGTATTATCTGTATTCTTTAAGGCCCCTGGAACTTAGTAAGTATTATTACTAAAATTTCAAGCACAAAGAAAATGAGCTACGCTGACGAATTGAATTATGATTGGGAAAAACCTAAAGACAAAGTTTTAGGCTTAGCTCATATATGCAATAGGTTAAGCTTAAAAATCTTACTAAATTATACAGATTAGATAGCATTTGTGGCATTTGAAATAGGTAACGATTACTTCTTTTTATCGTTGGGACTTCCAATCCTTTATGCAGAGGTATGTCACTTATGTATTTCAAGGAAATCAAGATCTTGAGTTTTCCTAGCCAAGCATTTTATACAAACATCACAAGAATGGAAAATTTGAGTTTTCATAATATATTGAAGCCAAAATTATCCTGGATAGATAAAAAAACGTTCGTCTTTTAAATGCCAATGCATATTACCTTATATCGTGAAGGACCTCCATAAAACGATTTGTACCATCCTCCACAGGAGGTAACCCTTCAGTTCTTTGCAATCAGCCAATCTCCTTCGAGGATCCCTACAATGTTCTTCTTACACGACATAAGAACCTAGAGCTCATAAACAAAATGAAGAAAGATGGTAAGCAATAGGAGAATTAGGGAGAAACAGTTCATGCTGAAATGAAAAGAAGAAAAAAGTTGGTGATTTCATATAAAAGAATTTAAATTTATAGACTTTTAATTATATCTGACACAAGATGATGCCGGTCTCAATCCTAGTCTTAGGCCATGCAGCGAAAGCATTAACCTGCATCATAACTGAACATCATATGTAAATATTCAACATGAAATAGCAATTGTAAGGTAAAATTCAACATGCAAAATTGTTCATCAGCAAGAGCTCCACCCCACCACCCCACACATACATCTCAACACATCCAAAATGAAGTATCCCTCAACGTTGGTGCAGTAGTGTCTTAACATATAAAGTTCCAGTTCTACACGTGTTTCTAACTCCCTCATCCCACATCTACAGACTCCTAAATGAATATTTCCTCTTCACCAGATGAATCACCATTGAGCATTGGGAGAAATATTTCAATTAATAATATTATAGTATGATCTAATGAAAATTGGAGGGAAATTAAGACTAGCATAGTAACAAAACATGAGTGAGACAACAATTGTTGCCTCATAATTATGAGTTAAAAAAATATTCGCTTCAGAACTCCATCATCTGAAGCACTTACCAATGGAGCTCACAACTCATGACTTTCATGGATAAACATGGGTACCAATGTTGGGTATAGGCTAAAGAGAAAAAAAAAGTAGCTATGTTATCCTGAATTGACCACTCATCGATCAAAAAAGGTGAAATAAATTTATTTCATTAAATAACAAGTAATTCAACTTATAAGGGGATGGCAAAATACTTCGGGTAAGGCTCAATGGTTATGTTGAATACTTAATTGTCAACTCTCCATATTTGTACATTATGTATGCATGACCATTTCTTAGGACCATAATGCCCTTCTGTGTAGGACAAATTCATGTCTTGGACATTTCAGAACTGATATATATTCTGTACTGCTATATATCTGAACGTTTCAGAACATTTCTATCGACTGTTAAAAGGAACTAGTATATATAGGAACATTTCTACAAACATTTAAAAGGAACACTTCAACGAACATTTCAGAACACTTGTACCACTCAAAAGAACTGTTAAAAGGAACTGCTATATATCCTCTGGACATATAAGAACATTTTTACGGACCTATAAAATGCATTCAAATGCCCTATCACATTGACTATGTATCAAAACAAATTTCCATCTCTCTGACTAAGATTCCTGAAGGCTTCATTTTATTATGAATAGAATCAACAAGTAAACATAGCATATGGCCCAACTTGGTTTATACTAATCATGATCTCAGAAGCTTGAATCTTTTAAAGTGACATTTATATAAACACTTAGCATGTGCTGGTGTCTCTTTATGACGTACATGAAGGCAACATCACAACAGCATATTTTGTCGTGTTGTACAACATATTTATGACATACAAATACAATAACAGATGGTTTCGTGAGTTCAACATCTTGGAATTTTCCTAAAGGATGACTAGTTTTTTCTTATATAAAATATTAGCTTAGAATAATAAGTAACTGATAGTAATCATCCTCACAAATCTTGTCGAGTACCGGATACTCCAATTAAAAGTAGATTGTTATATATATAAACACTTGTTCTTTTCTCTTGGATGACATAAAAAGTTTCATCTATCTATTGATACATCAGAAAACTGGAAATATATCAGAGTCAAAAATGTATCAGATACCTTTCAAGCTATAATCCCAACAGGCTATTTCAGCAGTGCTTGATAAACATTTCATCATGTACCCAATGTGCAATGGTAGCTTGCACTCCAACAGATCTAAAGGGACGATGACGATGAAGATGATGAGTTTTAGTTTCAAAAAAATCGGCAAAAAAGAGGTTTTTAACTGATGCAAAAAATCGGCAAGATCATTAACAATAGTAACCCTGACTATTAACAACAAAGCAATCTCTGAAGCAAGATCATTTGCAGAAGCATTAGTTGTTAACTGATGCTCTAATCAAAAGCTTCAGCTTTATTCACAATGTCTTGTCTTAGGGGTGAACCCCTTGCTAGTGCACCTGTCACAATGCCCTGAGATTTACTGACATACATACTACTTCTTCCACGACCGATACTAGCATGCATTAATAGGAAACAAAAAAATGAGCTTCCCCTACAAATGCTTGAGTATTGACATCTCCTATTTCAAAGTTTGAGTATTGTAGTCTTATTCATAGGTATAATAGAAATTTTTGGCTTTAATGATTCAAGTAGAAGATAAAGATTAAAGTATGACATAATGAGTCAAACTTCAAACATATGCATACTTTCCTACTTGTTATAATGTTCTACAAAAGTTAATTAAATCTCTACACCAAACTATTTATGTGTCATTGATAAAATCATAAACCAAATTAGTCCAAAATTCTTGTAATCTACTTCGAATCTAAACTTTACTGCTTTTTCTGACCGAAAATATAACCATTCATCAAAATAAAACTAAGGAATCTATGAATTATACCAGAACTTGAACTCCGGGAAGTGTCGAAAGGAGGGATTGAACTCGTACGAGCCCCTCATCGACAGGGAGGGCCGGTCGAGGGTTTCGATCTCAAAATCGAACAACGGCTAACTGGGTGAGGCATGGAGCGGTCGAGGTAGTCCTTCCTCTACTTGGCGATAAAGCGTACGGGGCGAAGGAACCATTAGCGGTGTTTCCTCCATCGATGGAGGAATAAAACCCTAGATCTGGATGAAAAGAGCGGGGATGGGTGGGATAAGGGGAAAAACCAAAATTTGGGAAAGGATTGTTAGGTACCTGTTCGGAATCCACTAAGGCGGAGAGGAGAGGTATAGAGCTCAGGAATCAAAAGAGTGAGGGGACAGCTTGGGGATGCGTAGAGTGGGAGAAGGTGGCAATTTGGATGAGCATCGACTCTCTCTCTTTCTCTCTCTTTGATCGCCACCGGGACTCCTCGCACAGCCATCGCTGCACTTCATGGAGCCACCACTGCACTTCATGGAGCCACCACTGCTTCTATCTTTCCCCGAAAGAGAAAGAGGAGCAGGTGGAGAGAGAGGATTTGGGATGAATTTAAATGAATGTAGGATTGGTGCGTGGGCTAGGTTTTTTTTTCTAAAGAGAACAGGAATTAGAGGATTTTAGAAGGGAAAGAAAAAATATAGAGGGAAAGTGGTAGTGAATAGAGAGAGAGAGAGAGTGGAGGCAGGTTAAAAAATATATATTTATGAATGGTGTGGATTCATTCTAGAGATCCAACGGTTAGGAGTAAGGAAAAAAAAGATTTCTAAAAAATTTGGTTTGGGCCGCCAAATAATTGTCATTCCCGCTGAGATTATTTGAGACGGTCTCAAAATTTATTTGGAACGAAAATTATTAATAGTCCCAAATAAGAGATCCATTTTTCAATCTGTCACCAATAAATTTGTTTTTTGTTACAAAAAAATATAGCAGTCCCAAATAATAATATTTTAGGACGTTTAAAACTAGAGTTCTTAAAAGTGTTGTCCCAAAAGCCAACTTTTTTTGTAGTGATGGGTGACCTCCTGGGAAGTCCTCGTGTTGCATCCCTTTTTTGACGTACCGGTTTCGGATCGAATAGTATTTCTTTCCTTCTTCTTTTTTTCCCCCTCCGTCGGTTGTTTCGTAGATGGACGGCACACGAAGACGGCACCGCAGGGAGGAAGAATCGTGAGAGGAGAAGAACAGGAGAACGTGGGGCCCGCAAGAGGCTTTTGATCGATCGGAGAGGAGGGTTTTGGGGATAAATAGATTAGAAAACGTAAGGTAGACGGGTGCGATCATACCAGCACTAGAGCACCGGATCCCATCAGAACTCGAAGTTAAGCGTGCTTGGGCGAGAGTAGTACTAGGATGGGTGACCTCCTGGGAAGTCCTCGTGTTGCATCCCTTTTTGACGTACCGGTTTCGGATCGAATAGTATTTCTTTCCTTCTTCTTTTTTTTTCCCCTCCGTCGGTTGTTTCGTAGATGGACGGCACACGAAGACGGCACCGCAGGGGGAAGAATCGTGAGAGGAGAAGAACAGGAGAACGTGGGGCCCGCAAGAGGCTTTTGATCGATCGGAGAGGAGGGTTTTGGGGATAAATAGATTAGAAAACGTAAGGTAGACGGGTGCGATCATACCAGCACTAGAGCACCGGATCCCATCAGAACTCCGAAGTTAAGCGTGCTTGGGCGAGAGTAGTACTAGGATGGGTGACCTCCTGGGAAGTCCTCGTGTTGCATCCCTTTTTGACGTACCGGTTTCGGATCGAATAGTATTTCTTTCCTTCTTCTTTTTTTCCCCTCCGTCGGTTGTTTCGTAGATGGACGGCACACGAAGACGGCACCGCAGGGGGAAGAATCGTGAGAGGAGAAGAACAGGAGAACGTGGGGCCCGCAAGAGGCTTTTGATCGATCGGAGAGGAGGGTTTTGGGATAAATAGATTAGAAAACGTAAGGTAGACGGTGCGATCATACCAGCACTAGAGCACCGGATCCCATCAGAACTCGAAGTTAAGCGTGCTTGGGCGAGAGTAGTACTAGGATGGGTGACCTCCTGGGAAGTCCTCGTGTTGCATCCCTTTTTTGACGTACCGGTTTCGGATCGAATAGTATTTCTTTCCTTCTTCTTTTTTTTCCCCTCCGTCGGTTGTTTCGTAGATGGACGGCACACGAAGACGGCACCGCAGGGGGAAGAATCGTGAGAGGAGAAGAACAGGAGAACGTGGGGCCCGCAAGAGGACTTTTGATCGATCGGAGAGGAGGGTTTTGGGGATAAATAGATTAGAAAACGTAAGGTAGACGGGTGCGATCATACCAGCACTAGAGCACCGGATCCCATCAGAACTCTGAAGTTAAGCGTGCTTGGGCGAGAGTAGTACTAGGATGGGTGACCTCCTGGGAAGTCCTCGTGTTGCATCCCTTTTTGACGTACCGGTTTCGGATCGAATAGTATTTCTTTCCTTCTTCTTTTTTTTCCCCTCCGTCGGTTGTTTCGTAGATGGACGGCACACGAAGACGGCACCGCAGGGGGAAGAATCGTGAGAGGAGAAGAACAGGAGAACGTGGGGCCCGCAAGAGGCTTTTGATCGATCGGAGAGGAGGGTTTTGGGGATAAATAGATTAGAAAACGTAAGGTAGACTGGTGCGATCATACCAGCACTAGAGCACCGGATCCCATCAGAACTCCGAAGTTAAGCGTGCTTGGGCGAGAGTAGTACTAGGATGGGTGACCTCCTGGGAAGTCCTCGTGTTGCATCCCTTTTTGACGTACCGGTTTCGGATCGAATAGTATTTCTTTCCTTCTTCTTCTTTTTTTCCCCTCCGTCGGTTGTTTCGTAGATGGACGGCACACGAAGACGGCACCGCAGGGGGAAGAATCGTGAGAGGAGAAGAACAGGAGAACGTGGGGCCCGCAAGAGGCTTTTGATCGATCGGAGAGGAGGGTTTTGGGGATAAATAGATTAGAAAACGTAAGGTAGACGGGTGCGATCATACCAGCACTAGAGCACCGGATCCCATCAGAACTCCGAAGATTAAGCGTGCTTGGGCGAGAGTAGTACTAGGATGGGTGACCTCCTGGGAAGTCCTCGTGTTGCATCCCTTTTTGACGTACCGGTTTCGGATCGAATAGTATTTCTTTCCTTCTTCTTTTTTTTCCCCTCCGTCGGTTGTTTCGTAGATGGACGGCACACGAAGACGGCACCGCAGGGGGAAGAATCGTGAGAGGAGAAGAACAGGAGAACGTGGGGCCCGCAAGAGGCTTTTGATCGATCGGAGAGGAGGGTTTTGGGGATAAATAGATTAGAAAACGTAAGGTAGACGGGTGCGATCATACCAGCACTAGAGCACCGGATCCCATCAGAACTCCGAAGTTAAGCGTGCTTGGGCGAGAGTAGTACTAGGATGGGTGACCTCCTGGGAAGTCCTCGTGTTGCATCCCCTTTTTGACGTACCGGTTTCGGATCGAATAGTATTTCTTTCCTTCTTCTTTTTTTCCCCTCCGTCGGTTGTTTCGTAGATGGACGGCACACGAAGACGGCACCGCAGGGGGAAGAATCGTGAGAGGAGAAGAACAGGAGAACGTGGGGCCCGCAAGAGGCTTTTGATCGATCGGAGAGGAGGGTTTTGGGGATAAATAGATTAGAAAACGTAAGGTAGACGGGTGCGATCATACCAGCACTAGAGCACCGGATCCCATCAGAACTCCGAAGTTAAGCGTGCTTGGGCGAGAGTAGTACTAGGATGGGTGACCTCCTGGGAAGTCCTCGTGTTGCATCCCTTTTTTGACGTACCGGTTTCGGATCGAATAGTATTTCTTTCCTTCTTCTTTTTTTTTCCCCTCCGTCGGTTGTTTCGTAGATGGACGGCACACGAAGACGGCACCGCAGGGGGAAGAATCGTGAGAGGAGAAGAACAGGAGAACGTGGGGCCCGCAAGAGGCTTTTGATCGATCGGAGAGGAGGGTTTTGGGGATAAATAGATTAGAAAACGTAAGGTAGACGGGTGCGATCATACCAGCACTAGAGCACCGGATCCCATCAGAACTCCGAAGTTAAGCGTGCTTGGGCGAGAGTAGTACTAGGATGGGTGACCTCCTGGGAAGTCCTCGTGTTGCATCCCTTTTTGACGTACCGGTTTCGGATCGAATAGTATTTCTTTCCTTCTTCTTTTTTTTTCCCCTCCGTCGGTTGTTTCGTAGATGGACGGCACACGAAGACGGCACCGCAGGGGGAAGAATCGTGAGAGGAGAAGAACAGGAGAACGTGGGGCCCGCAAGAGGCTTTTGATCGATCGGAGAGGAGGGTTTTGGGGATAAATAGATTAGAAAACGTAAGGTAGACGGGTGCGATCATACCAGCACTAGAGCACCGGATCCCATCAGAACTCCGAAGTTAAGCGTGCTTGGGCGAGAGTAGTACTAGGATGGGTGACCTCCTGGGAAGTCCTCGTGTTGCATCCCTTTTTGACGTACCGGTTTCGGATCGAATAGTATTTCTTTCCTTCTTCTTTTTTTTCCCTCCGTCGGTTGTTTCGTAGATGGACGGCACACGAAGACGGCACCGCAGGGGGAAGAATCGTGAGAGGAGAAGAACAGGAGAACGTGGGGCCCGCAAGAGGCTTTTGATCGATCGGAGAGGAGGGTTTTGGGGATAAATAGATTAGAAAACGTAAGGTAGACGGGTGCGATCATACCAGCACTAGAGCACCGGATCCCATCAGAACTCCGAAGTTAAGCGTGCTTGGGCGAGAGTAGTACTAGGATGGGTGACCTCCTGGGAAGTCCTCGTGTTGCATCCCCTTTTTGACGTACCGGTTTCGGATCGAATAGTATTTCTTTCCTTCTTCTTTTTTTTCCCCTCCGTCGGTTGTTTCGTAGATGGAAGGCACACGAAGACGGCACCGCAGGGGGAAGAATCGTGAGAGGAGAAGAACATGAGAACGTGGGGCCCGCAAGAGGCTTTTGATCGATCGGAGAGGAGGGTTTTGGGGATAAATAGATTAGAAAACGTAAGGTAGACGGGTGCGATCATACCAGCACTAGAGCACCGGATCCCATCAGAACTCCGAAGTTAAGCGTGCTTGGGCGAGTCCTGGGAAGTCCTCGTGTTGCATCCCTTTTTTGACGTACCGGTTTCGGATCGAATAGTATTTCTTTCTTTCTTCTTTTTTTTTCCCTCCGTCGGTTGTTTCGTAGATGGACGGCACACGAAGACGGCACCGCAGGGGGAAAGAATCGTGAGAGGAGAAGAACAGGAGAACGTGGGGCCCGCAAGAGGCTTTTGATCGATCGGAGAGGAGGGTTTTGGGGATAAATAGATTAGAAAACGTAAGGTAAACGGGTGCGTTCATACCAGCACCAGAGCACCGGATCCCATCAGAACTCCGAAGTTAAGCGTGCTTGGGCGAGAGTAGTACTAGGATGGGTGACCTCATGGGAAGTCC
>JANAVB010006191.1:0-27452 GCA_029216955.1 Iris pallida | reverse complement strand
CTACCGAAATCTAAAGCAAGAATTTAAGATCAATCATCAATTAGAAGCCACATATCTATGAAGAGGAGGTGTTGAAGGGAACTTACTGAAGAACGAAGTCCGGAGGACACGGACACCAATGGTCAAGCTGATGTCCCCCGATCCGTCGGCCCACTGGTTGAAACTCGCGTCGATCGGAGAGGAATCGAGGTCTCGGCTCGTGCCGCTGGAGATCGGAACTGCCGAGAAAATGTCCGACAGCCTAGCTCAGAGGAAGCCACCGTTTCGTCACTGTGAACTCTTGTTGTCGACGCCATCGGAGGAAAAACTCTGGAGCAGCGAATGGCCGATCGAAACTGTGGTCTGCCGTCGTGGACTTCGTCGTCGGAGAAGATGCCTCCGTCGTCGTCGATAAAGGGGGGTCCTCACTGTCGTCGGGAAAGAGCTCGACACGTCGTCGGAAGAACGTCGTCGTCATGGTCAGACTCATCACCGTGGTTAGAGGTTGGAAGACCGCCGGAGTTGCCGAGGTCGGCAAATTAGGGCTGGCTTCGAAAAAGAAATGGGGATAAGAAGAAAAAAATGAAAAAAATTAAAACTATGATTCTCTCACTCCGGATTTGGATTATATAGAAACATTTGTAAAGTTTTGCAGAAAACACCCTCCGCCCAGAGAATTTGCCAATAGGTCTCTCCGCCCAAAAATTTTTATAAAAAAAAACCCTCTGCCTTTTCATTAATTACAGAAACTGTTGAAAATTAGTTAGAATCTTAAAAAATATAAGGGGACCACTAAATTGGTTGTAACAACTTTTCAAATTTGAAAATTTCTCCCAATTTATTTCCCTCTAAAATATCAATCACCATATTATTATTTAAAATAAATAAAAATTAATTACTTTTTATTTGAAACCTAAACCAATCAATTGCTATTATTAAAATCAAATTTTATTTTTAGGAAAACCGGAAAGTGGAGTTACAATCATCGCGGCGTCTCTATTCGTCGACCAACCGATCGTGTTTCTGAGTTTCCCTGGTTTTCGAGTTCAGAAACTCTGAAGATCAAGACGAGACTATTTGGTAAGTCCGATTGAATTGATTTAATTTTCTTGATTGATCGGTGATATTGATCCAATTGAATGGATCTTGATTTCTGGATCTGGTGATTTGGATTTACTCTTCAATATTCAGGTATAACCTTGAATGATTTGGAATCTGATCGCATACCAACTATTTGTCTAAATGTCCAAACAGGTTTTTGAATTGTGTCTGGACACTTGTGGGATCGAATCGGACATGGATCAGATCGATTTATTCTCAGGTATCAATCTATATTTCTTGATAAGTTAGAATGTGTTGCCGTGAGTATCGAACGGATGATCTGAACAGGGTATAGACTGGGTTATAGGGAGCTTTTGGGTGTCGTGTCTTGAGGAGGTGATTGAAGTAGAAGCGTAACTAAGGTCGGGATGCAGGGAGTCAGTTAGCTTGTATCCAGCAAATTGGTCGTGTCCAAGAGTGCTGGTCATTTGAAGGCGGACTGAGAATAGGAATTGGCACGAAGCAGTCAAGTTGAATGCTGGTTTGTGTCTCACAGAGACATTTTGTCAAAGTCAAGTTGTGAAATATTTTAGTTGTAAGGTTACTAAAACTGGTTTGGGCTTTCGTTCTGAGTTTTGCTAGAAGTTGTGTTGTGTTGAAATATAATAGATATGAACCTGGGTTGTACAGAGAAAACAAGTTTGGGGTTGATGTTGAGAGTTAATAACATTTGGCTGCACTGAATTTACCTGAGCAATAAAGTATCAGTAATTACTAATACAAATGGCAATTGAGATAACAAATTATCTTTTAAGGATTGGACCATTCTGATACTAGGACTGGGTATCAGAAATGGAAGGTTCCCTATGTTAGTTATCAGTCTTTTGGTTTTAGTTTACTTTATACCACTCCATCCCATATCAGTCATTTATATTAACTCTACCTTATAAGTTAACTTGAATCCCTCAACTGATTGCTTAGTTAACAAGTTGATTTTGGTCCTAAATTGCTTGACAGATAAGAACATTGGATTAGATGGTTCAGGGAACAATGAACTTACAATAGGTAGATTGGACTGAGAACTTGTAGGGTTTGGCAAAGTGATTGGTCAAGTGGGGGGCTGCAGGATGGTTAGTAGAAGTTTGGGCAACATGCCAAATATTAACAATAGAGTAGTTGACTGATGTTAGCTTCTGTACAAAGCATAGGACAGCATTCAGGACTATTTTTATGACTATCTTATAGGTATTTTCCCTTTAGCTAGGCTATACTATTTAGGCAATGTTACTACTTGAGTGTTGACTAAGTGACTATGAGGCCTATAGACCTTAGTGTTTATTAACTATAGTTAGTTAGCTAAATCTATAGAAATTAGTACTAATATATCTGGTGACTAATTATTTTTACTTATCCAAATTGTATTAAAATTCAGGTGGACTTACAGCTCTACTTCCTTTTTTCCGTTCATCCTGAGCAAGGCAAGTACATTCTATGGTTTTGTACATTTACATTTATATCATGTACTTCTCTTGTTGACACGATATCATGTACTTCTGGTGCTTTCATGTTTTCTGTATTTACTTGTACTTGGGGAGGGGAAATACACTAGGTATGTGACCAAATCTAAACTACAAACTCAGGTTGATAGCTTAGGTCTCACATCATGCACGTGGGACTCTAAGCCGTACCGATATTCATGTACACCTGTACTCATTCCTATACTCACCCCAGCCAGTCACATACTCTAATTATATTTCAAAATATTGTGCACATGTCAAGTTCTTGTATTTCGTGTTCAGGATTCATTCATGTACTTTACCTTTTTGTACTTCCTATACTTATATTCATGTACTTCACATGTTCTTTACTTTTTCGTACTTTACATCTTCATGTTTTCATATACTCATTTCCATATCATGATGTTCTTGTTCATTACCTAGAATTGTACTTTGCTCCGCTCCTGACTGGATACGTTACAGGTGAGTTAGAGGCGATCTGTGACACTTACTACGGACAGGAGCCTGGAGATATTGTTGAGCCACCTGGAGTTGCTCAGGACTTAGAGGCCGATGAGGCCTAGAGTAGTTTACCATTAGTAGCTTTATATTCATGTTGTATCTGAGACTTAGACAGAGTACTCTACTTTACTTTTCTGGATGAATGTAATAAATAACTAGACATGTACTCTGATCTCTGGGACGTTATAGATCCTGTGATGGATTATACTTTTTTCATATATTGACTTGTTAGTTTCCCTAGACTGGTACAACTTACTTCGTTGTGTCTAACAACGAAGGCTGGGCGTGTCCGACTCGCATTCGATTATTCGGGAGCGGATCACGACAACAACCGCAAAAATTGCGGGACAATGCTTGCCATGACTTCAATAGCCAGTGGCATGACTTTGCCAAACTTAATCGTGCAATATCTTGACGAACAAAGGCTACGCCGAGCCTTACGCTGTAGAAACGTGTTGTGCACGCGTTTGACTTGAACAACCAAGTTTCTTGGGTGCCTAGACTTATACAATAAGCCGTGCGATACAACTTAACCCGTGGGACGAGCAAAGGCTATGCCAAGCCTTGGACGATGGGTCCGTGCATGTTTTATCAAGCATTTATACGTACGACGCCTACGACTTAGGCTAAGTTCATAGTTTTGGAAACTTAGACCAACTTTTCTTCTCCCAAGCCACGAAATGAAGGACTGAGTGTCATTTTTGAAAGTACGCTGTGCAATACTTGTAAGCCGATCGTGAGACGTTTTCTATGTTCTAGCTTAGTCTGACCCAACTTGAGATTATTTCCTTAGCTATGTGGATTCATCTCTTTTATTATTCAAGCCTACTGGTGCAGTTGAAAACTTTTGTTTTATTAGTGTGAAGGCCAAGCTGAGGCAAGTTCACCGAAGCTACCCACCTGAGCGAGACTTCGAGCAAGCCGTTGCATGGCTAAGTCCAAAGCCTTTGGCGTTTCAATTCCTTCGGTTGAGCTAAGCGGGACGGGACACTACATTATACACCACTCAGAAAAAGTTTCGTCCTCGAAACTTACTAAGTATACACTCATCGATTTATTGCTTGATTCATCATTCATTGATTCTTGCTCACACTCTGCCTATGCATTTCTTCAATCCGTGCCACGCTCGCACTTAGTTAAATACACAATGATCCTATCGATTACTCTCGTATGATATCAACATGGCCATCCCGAGTATCCAACCGAAGTAATTCTCCTGATCAATCAACATTCGAATCCATTTCAATTCCAACGACTGTACTACTATCAATCTTTTCGTTACAACATGATTTCAAAAGCCTTAATAATTTTTCGTTCCTTTTGTCTCACTTGAATTCAACGTATCACTTAGTTGGATCGTGCACATATTCCATGCATCCCCAAAATACGTGTATTTCAACCAAACCTCGTGATAGTGAATCCAGTTCCACATATTAGATTCATTCTATCATTCCTGAAATCAATCATACCGATTCTACCTCTCGAAACATGGACGGCTTGACCACTAAGCCAGCTCACCAAGGCTAAAGTCATCATCAGTATTGGAATTACCGTTCCCAAACAATAATATCAATACTGACCCCAATACTAAGGTTAAACCAAAGTTGATAGTACGGAGTTTTCTACCTAAGCTTGTATCACTCCGATTTCTAAACTTCGAGCATAACCTATTCGCAAATGCAACACTTAGTCCAAGGGGTCTGAGTCATTCAACAAAGCCATCCTACAACAAGTTCTGCTCAACCAGTTTCTCTGTATATCATTATCGTACGTCAGAACTAGCAACTCGCATATTCTCCTTTCAACTCGTTCAATATGACTCACCTATCCAAATCAAGTGCACTATAACACAATTAATCACTAAACCATAATCCTCATATCATATTCCCTAAGTCGATTATCACAATTCACGTATTCGATCACAAGGTCGTCTAGCATAGCAATATGTCATGTCCCAATCTCTCGCGAGTCTGATTATCCACGCTGAACATGAAATCACCATGCCAACGCTCCCGCATGATAATCGTTCTCCTAGGAGCGTGACTCTTGCTTTGAGTCTAGATTAATTCATTCTCTATACGCACATTGGATCTACTTAATCCTCAAATTTACTTCATCGTCAATCACAATTTCAAACAATACTTAAATTTACCTTCGCATCAAACTACAAGTTAACATAATCCAATAGCCACGCCCTGATCTCCCACAGGTTCGATCATTCTCGCTAGACATGAATCACCATGCCAGCGCTCCCGCAGAATGATCGCCCAAATCTGGCGTGACACATGTGCGAGGCTGGAGTTGCGCTCGCACAAGACAAGAACGTCAAAATTGTGGTTATCCTCAAAACTACCAAGACGCACTTATTTCCATCCAAGCATTCATTTCAATCAAAATCCCAAGTATAGTATCCATCAAAATAATAACACTTTACACGATCGCCATTCTCGAATTAGAGTAACCCCGAGTTATTGCACATCGATCTTTGATACGTCTCAATACCATCGATGATATACATAACCTGACGATCTTTCTTTGCAACGAATTTCGAGTTGTGTAACTGATACTATCATTTGAACTGGATATACCACAATCTCTTCGACATTCAAGATAAAATTCGATCATTATCCCTCGAACTAGTTTCATGATCAATTCGTTCAAACCCAAAATCACGAATGTTTATTTGTCCATCTTAAGTCATCGAGCAACATATTTTTTCAAATTGCATCATTCTATGCTAACTCAAATCATCGAGCAATATCTATCCCAATCCTTAGAGTCATTTTTTGTATATTCAAATCATTTTCATGCACGCTAACGTCCAATTGTGCTAACTTTTTGCATACGATTCATATCGAATCCTCGACTGAGTCATCCGTTTGTTACACCTTAAATTTTTCTCGATTCAATTTACCTACACAATTATTTTTTGTTTATTTGGTACTTGCGCAATCCCAATCCGATGCACGTTGTTTCTGGTTTGTTCGAATCAACTCGTCAAAAACTTCAAGTTCATAACTTACCCTATGATACTCAATCTAAGGCTTTGCATCTGTGACGCTTGCTGATAGACTCATTGGCACCCCGCATCCTTAATTGATCGACATCTCTGAAGCTATTCCATACACCACTCAGGGATGAAGTCATTTGATAAATGGAATCATAATCAATTTTTTTGAATCTTCGTTCAAACCATTCCTCAAATTCAAGCACGTTCATCACTATATCGTATCGACGATAACATCTCCCGATGGCACCCCTATTGATCGTCATCTAGCATTACATGAATCAAGTCAAACCCATTCACATTTTTGAAACAATTTGAATCCTACACACGACTTTTGCTAAGGTCGACACAATTTTTGGTTTATATGCCCAGCCCGACTTAGCCAACCGTACCATACATGAAATCATCTTTTATTTCTATCGAAAACTATTTGCGAACGTGTTTGCAAATTATATAGACTTATTGTATGGACATCCCATAGAACATTTGAGAGAGAGCGCCAACATATCAATCGTAGAAGCAACATCAGAGTTTACGGAACAACATCTGAGTTAAAGAATTCAATCGAAAGTCCAAGGACGTAAAGCCGTTCTCTGATACCATCATGTCATGCTCCGGTACCATAGGACCGATCGTCCTCGCTAAGGCGTGATGTCGCACGAGCATAGATTGCGCTCGTGCAAGGTGGGTTCCATAACGGCCGATTACAAGCTAAGCGACAGGATCGTCGTACAAAAGTCCTAAGCAGGAACATTGAATATATAAGACAACACAAACATTGAAACAAAATCAAAGTCTTTATTTGATAATGAACATAAGGTTACAATGGGCACGAAGTCAGATTACAAGTTTCTCAAGCTCACTTTTCTCTCAATTTATAAGTCACTCTGCTCTCTTTCATGTTCTCAACAAAAAGCTCTGGGCTGCAACTTGCGGAAGCTTCAGATAGGCGATGTCCATATATTATGTCATGTATAAGTCCAGACTCCATTCTGCCGTACGCCTCAAAATGCCAAGGAACTCCGTACCTCGACGCATCCAAGCGAGCTTCGCGCCAACGAGCTTCTACCTGTGCCAGCACATAAATACCGTGTGGTTGTCAGTACTCAACTGTAACGATAGAGTGAGCTCCTCGCCCACCCATATAAAATCAACACATTCATTTACTCTATACAACATAATCCCTTATGATTGTCTTTCTATTCTTGCCTTAGGATCGATTTTAGAATAGAGACTCTTGGCCTATTTGTATCTCTAAACCGTCACCAATAACTTACTTATCGTTGTGCCTCTAAACCATTCTCGTGCTTGCAACATTAATACACTGACTCGTGCTTGCTTTTCGTGCCAGATTTTGAGACGAAATGACATAGTCGTGCCATGAACTCGGCGCATATTTTAGTATTGAGGCCGTGCCTCATAACTCCATACGACTTAACCAAACGTGCCCTACGGCCCATCTTGACTTAACTCGCAACGACTCAAATCTGAATTATGCAACTCTGTACCAACAACTTAGTACTCGACACCACATCTCGTGTCGAAGCACGTGTCCTTGCTATAGCCCAATCTTAGGCTTCTTATGACCAACTTGCAACCGTGCATACCTCATTGACACAGCTCATACCGTACTTGTACTTCCTTTTATACGACCGATACCGTGCATGCGGATTGCCACTCAGCACGCCAACTTATCTATATAAAAGGTTACTAGCATTAACTAGCCATCGTGGACATAGCTAGGAATATGATGGATCCTTTAATCGTGCAACATCTTAACGAGCAAAGGCTACACCGAGCCTTATACTGTAGAAACGTGTTGTGCACGCGTTTGACTTGAACAACCAAGTTTCCTGGGTGTCTAGACTTATGCAATAAGCCGTGCGATACAACTTAACCCGTAGAACGAGCAAAGGCTATGCCAAGCCTTGGACGGTGGGACCGTGCATGCTTTATCAAGCATTTATACGTGCGACGTCTATGACTTAGGCTAAGTTCATAGTTTGTGGCAACTTAGACCAACTTTTCTTCTCCCAAACCACGGGACGAAGGACCGAGTGTCATTTTTGAAAGCATGTTGTGCAACACTTCTAAGCCGACCATAGGACGTTTTTCCATGTTCTAACTTAGTCTGACCCAACTTGAGATTATTCCCTTAGCTATGTGGATTCATCTCTTTTATTATTCAAGCCTACAGGTGCAGTTGACAACTTTCATTTTATTAGTATGAAGGCCAAGCTGAGGCAAGTTCATCGAAGCTACCCATCTGAGCGAGACGTCAAGCAAGCCATTGCATGGCTAAGTCCAAATGCTGTTGGCATACGGGGCACTACACCTGGGTGGAGCAACTTCATCGTGGACATGCAGCGCAAGAAAAAAGGAAGTAGATCTGGAACGCCTTTTGTACTGGATACATGTTGAAGATGAGTTGAGGGCTCAACTCAAAGTGGATACCTTGTCCAAGCAGATGGCCAAGGCGAACAGGGTGCAAGGAGGAAACTCAAGAGGGAAGTAGAAGGCTCCCTACCCTAAGAAGAAAGACGTTCATCATCTGAAGGTGAAGTCGGCTCAGTTCAAGCCCAAGTCCAAATAACCTGGGACTTGTTTCAATTGTAGCAAGAAAGGTCACTGGAGGAGGGACTGCGAAGAAAAACCAAAACAAAAGGAGCAAGGTGAGGTTAACTTTGTTGCTATGATTGCGCATGTTGACTCAGTTGAGGTTGACACGTACTGGTGGATAGACACTGTGGCCTCATGTTATGTTTGCTCAAAGAAGGAGTGGTTCACCATGTACCAACCTATTTCTAAGAAGGTTATGGTGGCAAACCAGATACAAGCTGAAGTACTCGGGATCAGGACGGTGGTATTGCAACTGACTTCGGGGAAGTCGCTGACGCTTCAGAAGGTGAAGCACGTACCTACTATAGCCAAGAACCTGGTCTATGGAAGCTTGCTCTGTAACGTAGGCTTAAGGATGGACATTAACGCTGGTCAGGTCGTTATGTCGTATAAGGGAACATATTTTGAAAAGGCTTTTGTACCGAATGGATGTTCAAACTTCAACTTGTAACACCTATGGAGAAAGTTAGTGCAGTTTCTTCTTCTGGTTATTCTCTTGAGTTGTGGCATAATAGACTAAGACATGTTCATTGTAAAAGAATAAACAAGAAATATAGTGCTTATCTCCAAATGTGGGGGTAAGGAGTTGGAGAAGTGTGAGGTCTGTGCATAGATAAAGATCACAAGAAAATCATTCAAAGGATATGCCGAAGTACAAATATTCTGGAGTTGGTATATACATAATATATATATACATATATATACATAAAAAAAAAAAAAAAAAAAAAAAAAAAAAAAAAAAAAAAAATATACATATATACATATATACCCAGCCCAAACCCATTGGGTCAAAACCCAAACCCAATGAACAGTAAACAACCCAAACCCATTAGTAAACGGGTTTAAACCCAATAACACAAACACAAACCCATTTGCCCATTAAACAATACTCGTGTCCGGACAGTTAGGGACATGAGAAATGAACCCGGCACTGAGTCCTGTGTCCATCGCGATTGACACGAATCTGACACGAGTTTCCCGTGTCCAAGCACACCACTGGACTCCTCGACACTGGGCGACCTCACACACGTGTACACAAGACACAACACAAGCCATAGAAGAAATGACACGTACGTGTCCGGCGAGAAGATGCTGTCGGGGATGCTACACGGCGGAGGAGACGTCGTATGGCGTTGGAAAAAATGTAGCTGAGTTCGTCTCGTCGAGGCGAACCGAGTGGTGGTGGTCAAAGGTGATGACGACGGCCAGAATGTCGGCTAGAGTAGATCTAGTGTTCCGACGATCGAATGGGGAACAGATGGCTACGGCGGTGGCTAGGTCGGTCGGGGTGGTGAATGGGGTTAGGGCTTTGGTCGAGGGGGTTTTTATAGGCCGGAAATGGGGCTTAGATTAGGGTTCGATCACGAATTTTAGTGATTAGGGTTAGGGTTACGGCGAGTCGGTCGGGAAGACGACAAGGCCGAAGGCGGTGGTCAGCGTAATTTTGTAGAAAAACCCTCCCTGTTTCGTAAATTACAGGAACCCCCACCGCCTTAGGTAAATACAAATTCTAGATTTGCAACTAGCCCCCCGCTGTATTATGTGCAAATTCTAATTTGCACAGACAAAATGAATATTTGCAAAATTGATTTAAAACATTTGATTTAATTGCAAACTGCTATAAAAATAATTTAAATAATTACAAAATGATATTTTAAGTTTTAAAAACCATTTAAAAATTCTAGAAAATTCCTAATAATTATAATTAATTATTTTAAGGCTAAAATAATCATTTATAGTTTTTAAAAACCCTAATTTAAATATAAACTAAATTCAGGGGCTTACAAATCACCCCTCCTTGAAAAATTTTGTCCTCGAAATTTACAAGGATGGAAGACTCTACAAACATTCAATATAGCAAGCAATTTAACAATGACTAAGTCTGCTATTAAGACTAACCTCTAAGGTACCAAGCAGAAATGGATGGTTCCCTCGCGGCTGGTGGGTCGAACAAGTAAGGATATCTCTCCCTCATGTCCGACTCTCTCTTCCAAGTAGATTCTCCCGGAGAGTGACGGCTCCAAGCTACTCGGACTAAGGATATAACTTTGTTCCTCAGTCTTTTCTCCCTTCGGTCCAATATCTCCACTGGCTACTCAGTAACTGCAGGACTCGGTCCGATCTCCAACTCTGAATGATCCAGTACATTGCTGGGGTCAGGAACGTATCTCCTCAGCTGAGACACATGAAAGACATCGTGAACTCCTGCCAGGCTGGGTGGTAGTGCAACCCTGTAAGCTACCTCCCCGATCCTTTCGAGTATCTCGAACGGTCCAATGTATCTAGGGCTCAACTTGTCGTCTCGTCCGAATCGGATCGTCCCTCTGGTAGGTGATATCTTCACCAATACCATATCTCCGTCGGCGAACTCCATCGGTCTGCGACTAGTATCGGCCCTGTGTTTCTGCCTGTCCGGAGCAACTCTGAGTCTTTCTCTGATCATCCTGACCTTCTCAGCTGCCTCAGTGATCATCTCTGGCCCAAGCATAACTATATCTCCAACATCATCCCAAAAGAGCGGTGTATGATATCGTCGTCCATATAGTTCCTCGAATGGAGACATACCGATGCTGGCTTGGTAGCTGTTGTTGTATGAAAACTCTACCAAGTGAAGATGACTCTCTCATGATCCGTCGAAGTCCAGTACACAAGTCTTCAACATGTCCTCGAGTGTCTGAATTATCCTCTCGGACTGTCCCTCGGTCTGTAGGTGGTACGCTGTACTGAACTTGAGCCAACTGCCCAACTCCTCCTGCAAGCTCCTCCAGTAATAGGATGTGAATTTGCTATCCCGGTCTGATACGATGCTCACCGGTACTTCGTGCAAGCGAACAATCTGCTGCATGTATAGCTCCGCCAACTTCTCGGTGGAGAGCCCCACCTTGGAGGGTATGAAGTGAGCACACTTCGTCAGCCTATCAACGATAACCCATATGGCATCCTTCCCTCCTTGGGAACGAGGAAGCCCTGAAAAAAAGTCCATCGTAATGTATTCCCACTTCCACTCGGAAATTGGTAACGGCTGTAACAAACAAGCTGGCCTCTGACGCTCCGTCTTAACCTGCTGGAAAAGTAGGCACCTCGAAATAAAGTGTGATACATCTCTCTTCATCCCGTGCCACCAAAGATGTTCCCACAAGTCACGGTACATCTTGTTGGCACCGGGGTGAATAGAATATCACGATCGGTGCACCTCCTGTAAGATCGCCTCTATCAGTTCATCCTTCGGTACGCATAACCGGCTGCCGTGCCTCAAGGATCCATCCTCTGCTATGATGAAGTCATCAAAAAATCTGGCTAAAGCCAGAACTCTGAGTTTGCGGAGGCTCTCATCTGTAGACTGCGCCTCCTTGATATGCTCCATCAGACCTGATTGAATGTCCAGCGCCATCATCTGTATCACTGATCCTGGCTGAACCATCTCAATACCGAGCTTCTCCAGATCTTCCCACAAATGCCGATCTATCATCAGATACCATGCCATCGGATGCCTGCTAAGCGCATCCTCTACCACATTTGTCTTCCCGGGATGATACTGCAAATCGATGTCGAAGTCCTTCATCAAATCCAACCATCTTTTCTGTCTCATGTTCAGCTCCTTCTTCGTGAACACATACTTCAAGCTCTTATGGTCAGTAAAGATTTCCACTCGCTCTCCGTATAAGTAGTGTTTCCACACCTTGAGTGCAAAGATCACCGCAGCTAACTCTAGGTCGTGAGTAGGATAGTTTCGTTCATGAGTCCGTAATTGCCTAGATACATAAGCAATCACTTTCCCATGCTGCTGCAAAACACATCCTAGCCCCTTTCCCGAAGCATCGCTATAAATGGTGAAACCTCCAGATCCTGAAGGTAATGTCAGAACTGGAGCGGTCGTCAATCTCCTCCTCAGCTCCTCAAATGCTGCCTGGCAGTCCTCTGACCAAATGTACTCTGCGTCCTTCCGTGTCAGCTTCGTCATAGGTTCGATTATTCTAGCAAAGTCGTGGATAAACTTTCTGTAATAGCCTGCTAATCCCAAGAAATTTATTAATCTCTGAAACTGATGTCGGAGCCTTCCACGTCTCGACGGCAGCAATCTTCCTGGGATCTACTGAGATCCCCTCTCTAGTGACCACATGACCGAGAAACACCACTTGGTCGAGAAAGAACTCGCACTTCGATAATTTAGCATACAACATCTCCTTCCTCAGAATCCCCAGAACTGTCCGCAAGTGTTCTTCATGCTCTTCCGGCGTCTTCGAGTATATCAGGATGTCGTCGATAAATACCACGACGAATTTATCCATAAACTGGTGAAATGTCTTGTTCATCAAGTTCATAAAGACAGCTGGCGCATTTATGAGACCAAAAGGCATCACCAGAAACTTGTACTGCCCGTACTTCATGTTGAACGCAGTCTTCTGGATGTCTTCAGCTCTTACCTTCACCTGGTGGTAACCTGATCTCAAGTCTATTCTGGAGAACACCTTCGCCCCACTCAACTGGTCAAACAAATCATCTATCCGAGGTAGAGGATATTTGTTCTTAATGGTGATGGTATTCAATGCCCGGTAGTCAATGCACAACCGGACTGTACCATCCTTTTTCGGCAAAAAGAGCACTGGTGCTCCCAATGAAGGAGCACTAGATCGAATAAAACCCTTTTTCAACAGGTCATCGATATGCTCCTTCATCTCTACGGCCTCCTTGGGGTTCACTCTATAGCAAGCCTGGAACACTGGTGATGAGCCCGGTACTAAATCTATAGTGAACTCCGCATCTCTTTCAGGTGGAAGTCCTGGAAGATCCTCTGGAATACATCCATAAACTCCATAATGATAGGGTGTGGCGGTGCTAGCTCCCCAACTGTAGCACAACAGTTCGTCTCTAGGCTGATCTCTGGCCCTGTCCTCCTGACACTGAATGGTATCGTTCCTGGGGGACTGAACAGAATACTACCCTCATGACAGCCTATAGCTGCGTGAGCGTAGCTAAGCCAATCCATTCCCAATATGACATCATACCGAAAAGTGGCATCACAAAGAATCGTCCTCCAAACTCTCTCCCAGCTATAGTAATGGAGCATCTACAGATAGCTCTAATGGGTACTGGTCTGCCTTCCGTCATTACTCTACTCATCTCCTTAGTGGGTGTAGCTACTAAATGGTATTTTATAAAAACTCTAATGACAGAAAGCTATGTGATGCACCAGAATCAAACAAGCATATGGCTAGTATGTAAATAAACATGACCTGCGATGAAATCGGCCAATTAATCTGGCTCCGAAAACTGCTCCGGCTCTGCCTCAAGAGCTAGACTATAAGCCTTCCCCTGGGGTCCCTTCTGCTGCTGCAGATGCTGTCCAAACCGCTGCTGCTGGGTCAGGAGCGGTGGTCCCCTAGGCGGTCCCGCGCCTGGCGTCTTCGCTGCAGGGCAATCTCGAAGCTGATGGATGGTAGACGCACAAGCTAGACACTGCCTTAACCTCTTCCTACAGATGGCAAAGTCATGCCCTGGCCTTCTACAGAATGAACACACAGCTCCTCTCTGCTGCTGTGGTCCCGGAGCTTTAACTGGTAGTGTTGTGTAATGTGGTGTGGGAGGACGGTATGCTTGCTGGTACGACATCGGTGCTCTCGACTGGAAAGCCTGGCGCTTGGAAGGTCTCTCGTGGTATCCGAAAGCTGGCCTCTTGCAAGACAAAAGACGTTCCTCTATCCCCCGGGCCAACTCCAGGCATTGGTAGTAGTCAGTCGTCCCGTTTGCCACTAGGAGGATGCCAATGTCTGGGACAAGACCATTGAAAAATCTACATGCCATCTCCTCTGGGTCTGCAATCAGGCTAGGGGTGAAACGGCCCAAACGACTAAACTCCGCTGCATACTCGTCAACAGAACGGTTCCCCTGCTGGATGTTCTGGAATTGTAGCCCCATGGCTACTCTAGCGGTAGTCGAGAAGAATTTTTTCTTGAACTGGATCTTGAACTGATCCCATGTGGTTCCCCCTCTCGCGAATAGTGGCTCATTCCTGAACCAGACTCTTGCTAAGTCTGTCAGCAAAAATCCTACTGCCTCGACCTGAAGGTCACCCGGCAACCTAGCTCCGAGGAGCTTCCTCTCTACTGAGTCCAACCAGTCATCTGCGACTATGATGCCCTCAGTCCCCATGAACTCCTTGGGGTTCAAGTTCATGAATTCCTTGATATTCCCCACTCTCGGTCGTGGCTCTACTGGGGGTAGGATCATGGTACGCTCCTCAGAGCGCTCCATGCTCTGGCGAAGTAAGGTGGTCTACTCCTGATGGGTCGTTAGGAACCCCTGGATCAGAGTGAGTAGCTGGTTCCCGTCGAGAGTGACGGAAGCCTGGGCAGGTATAACAACAGGTGGTGGTGGAAGTATCAGGTCCTGCTGGGACTGTGATGTAGGAGGTGGTGGAGGCATCTGGGTTGGTGGATTTGTGGAGTGGGGGTGTATGGTAGGTGGTGGTGGAAGTGCTCCGGTCAACTGGTCGACCGGCTGGATAGGAAGTACGCCATTTTTAGGTGTGGCATACTGGAATGAGCGTGTGAGCACCATCTAATAGAAAAATAAAAGAACTATAAGAACTTTTTAAGTAAACAATCACAAACAAACAAAAAGTATAATCTATAATAACGGTCCTATGCTGTGATGAGTTTTCTATGTTACAATCCTAGTAATCCTCTAGATGTACTAAATGTTTATTCCTTCTTAAGTTCCTAATTGCAGGCATGCTTGGTACAATGACGTAACCAAACAACTTAGTCAAAAGGACCTGCATTGGCCACCACTAAAAACATATCACGACCCGCTACCCAAATTGTTGGGCCGGGCCGAGTCATGTCCAGCCTACGTTTGAGATAAAGCGTAGTAAGCTGTTCTTAAAAGTAAACAATAAAAGATCAAAGTGAGCTAACAGTTCCATTTGCCAAATTGGAGAAAATATCACGACCCGCTACCCAAATTGTTGGGCCGATCCGAGTCATGTCCAGCCTGCGCTTGAGATAAAGCGCAGAAAGCTGTTCTAGAGATAACAAGATAAGACTAAATGTGCTAACAGTTCTATAAGTGAATAAAAGTCATAAATGCTCCAAACACAAAAGTCGTCTCATATAGTAATAAGTCCAAGTACAAGTCTGAAATATAAAACTGGATACATGTCCAGTTACAAAATACGTAGTCTAATACATGACTACTCTCAAAAGTCTAAAGCAAAAAGACAACTAGGCGAGGTTCCCCGCAGGTACATCCTCGTAAGGCAAAGCCTGGTCGTCGGCAGTAACTCCATAATACGAATCACAGAGCAACTCCTCCTCAGTAAGGATACCTACAACGTTATCCTGTCAGGACGGGAGCAAGTACTGATTCTAACAAACTAGCATATGAAACATGGAAATAAACATAAGAGGAATAACTGGAAACATGGTATCACATAGTCTATCATGGCAAGGATACATATGTCATAGAGACAGATGTATATGTAATGTTTAAAACTGTAGCAGGTACGTGATCGTCAATAGGTGTACAATGTACAGGGGCACATAATGAAATGTACTTCCGTACAAGTGATAAGGCGATAGATGTACATACGTACAAATCTGCTTTAAGATAAAGCCTACGACAAGGTATACATATAAAATGTCAACCTTGCTCGGTACATACGTACGGAGAAGGGGGCATGATCACGTACGCTACTAACAGTTTCCCCATAACCCAGATTCCAATCATATGAGAGATACATAAAGACTGTTCTAAGCATGGTAGTAACTGAAAGTATAACATGTGAATATCTAACTTGCTACCCCAAGGATCAGCATTTAACGTGGTTGGATTTGCAGTTCATTGATGTAACAGTATGTAAAGTTTGTAGAAAGTACTTGCCTCTAGCAAAACAAGCTGCGATAAAAATGCTATAGATACCTGGTAACTCGTCACTGTAGAAATAAATACATAAACTTAGTTTTTACGCTAAGCTAAAACACTAAGACACTAATTGGTGCAACACGACTTGTGACTGGACACCTAGCCAAAATGATGACTTTAGCATAGGAGACCAATGTGGGGTGACACAATACTATAACTAACATACTAGGATTTTTACACTAGTGTGGGGTGAGGTTCAATACGGCTATAACTCAAAATAACACAAAAAGTTGCAAGTCGTAATTATTCAATAAATAAATCAACTGTACATTGTGTTCCAACAATTTTTGAGATAGGCAAAATGCTCAATTTTACATAAAATAAAGTACCAAAATGATCATTATTAATTATAGAAATTTATTATAATTTTTCTGGAATTTATTAACCAGTACATGTATTTTATAAAAATCAGTTGTCATAAGTACATAGAAAGTGAGTTCTGGTTTCATATGCCAAAACAGTGGTAAAACTATAATTTAAATACTGGCAAAATTATGATAAATTAGCTAAATTAACATAGTATCTAAACACTATTTTTATAGAATTTTAACAGCAATTAAAGTATTTTTAGAAATTCAAAAACAACATGGTACACAATCTAAAATTAAATAATTAATTATCTGCGTATTTTGTCCATGTACATAATTTGAACCAGAGATACAGGACCCAAGGCCATGAATCAAGTCCAATATGACTTGTACAGGTCTTGAATGTGTGAAAACTCATTGAAGCCCAAAAACCCATGCTAGGCTTGGACACCAAATGGTTGCAGTAATTAAAATACACAAAAATACAAAGATATAAAAATACATAATAAATATTAATATTTTAACAAGGTAAAATTATACATAGTAGTCATATAAATATGACAAGTATATTTACATATATTAAAGTATAATATATGTACAATATTACGTAAAGTAGAGAGACTAATTAGTTATGTATACATATATACCCATATAACATATATATATACATATATAAGGAAATATATATATATATAAGAAATAAATATATAATATATATAAATAACAGTAAATATATATAATAATAGTAAATGTAATATACATATAATAGTATACATATATATACACAAAATACATATATATATATATATATATATATATATATATATATATATATATATATATATATATATATATATATATATATCTATATATATATATATATATATATATATATATATATATATCTAAATATAATAGTATACATATATATACACAAAATACATATACATATACATATTATATTTATATATATGTATTTTGTGTATATATATGTATACTATATATTTATATATATATATCTATATATATATATATATATATATATATTATATATATTATATATATATATATATATATATATATATATATATATATATATATATATATATATATACACATATGCATATATAATAGTATACATATAATATATATAAATAACAGTAAATATATATATATATATATATATATATATATTATATATATATATATATATATATTATATATATATATAAAATATATATATATAATATATATATATATATATATATATATACACTCATACAATAAAATGCTAAATATAGGATATATATTTATATATATATAAATACTATACATAACAGTATATATATATATATAAATATATATATATATATATATATATATATATATATATATATATATATATATATATATATATATATATATATATATAAACATATAAAAAAAGAAAAAAAAAAGAAAAAGGAAAAGAAATAACAGCGCGGGGGGAGGGGGGTTCGAACTCGGCCCTCTGGGTCGGGTTCTCGAGTTGGGTCGAGCTAGCCAGGGGGTCAGCCCGCGCTCTTTGTTAGGGATAGGATTTAGATTAAATTTATTTAGGTTTTAAGTTAGTTTATTAAAAACTCGATAAATCGAACCCTGTGTCCTGACAGTTAGGGACACAGGTATCGCGTGTCCGTGCTAAGCAAGACACGTACGGGTCTTAAAATGCGTGTCCTAGCACAGCGTTGGGGTCGTCGTGTCCAGGCGAACAATATATGTCGATTCGAGACACGCACGACACATTTTCACGCTGCTACTTACGTGTCCGATGAGCTGGGGGAATTTCGAGTGTGCTGGACGGCGGAGGAGTCAGCGTCTCGACGGCGCTTGGGTGGCGATCGAACTAGCTCGGCGCGGTGAACCGATTGGTGGTGGTTGTTGGGGGTGGCGACTGTCGGGGAAGTGGATTTGGGGGTCGCCGGAGTTAGGGTTTGAATTTAGGCTTAATGGGGGAAGAACTGGGCGGTGGTCGTCGGTGATGGGTCGGGGTGGTGGTCGTTGGGTCGGGGTGAGTGAGGGGGTCATTTATATGGGCTTAGAGTCGATCGGGCTGGGCTAGGTCCGTCGGGAAACGCGGGGGCAGGTCGGCCGGTCGTCGGTCAGTCGAGTCGTCGGGGGTGGGTAGGAAAATTTATATTAGGGTCCCTAGGATATAGGATTTTGCACAACAACCCCAAACCGAGTAGTGTGTAAATAAGTATTTGCAAACCCGAATTAAAACAATTCATTTAATTACAAACCGACTTCTAAACAAATCTAAATATTACAAACAGCTATTAAAACATTTTAATAAATTACAAAACTATATTAAAACAATTCTAAATATTATAAAATGATATTAAAACATTTTAATTAATTGCAAATGGTATTTTAGTATTTAAAACTCATTTAAAAATCATTTAAAAATTCTAGAAAAATTTCTAAACATCATCATAAATTATTTTAATGCTAAACAGGTCATTAGCAACTAATTAATTCTAATTTAAATAATTTTGAAAAATAGGGGCTGACAAGTCTTCCCTCCTTGAAAAATTTCGTCCTCAAAATTCACAAGGATTGAAGGCCCTACAATTTCTAACATAGCAAACAATGCAACAAATGACTAAGGCTATGATCGAAACTAACCTCTAGGGTATCAGGCGAGAACGGGTGGTTCCCTCGCAGCGGTTGGATCGAACAAGTAAGGGTATCTCTTCCTCATGTCCGACTCCCTCTCCCAAGTAGATTCACCCGGAGAGTGACGGCTCCAAGCTACTCGTACTAAGGGTTTAACCTTGTTCCTCAACCTCTTCTCCCTCCTGTCTAATATCTCCACTGGCTGCTCAGAAACTGTAAGGCTCGGCCCGATCTCCAACTCTGAATGATCTAGCACATGACTGGGGTCTGGAACATATCTCCTCAGCTGAGATACGTGAAAGACATTGTGAACTCCTGCTATGTTGGGTGGAAGTGCAACCCTGTAAGCTACCTCTTCGATCCTGCCAAGTATCTCGAACGGCCCGATGTATCTGGGGCTCAGCTTCCCTCCTCGTTCGAACCGGATCGTCCCTCTAGTAGGTGACATCTTCACTAGCACCATATCACCGTCTGCGAACTCCATCGGTCTGCGACTAGTATCAGCCCAGTGTTTCTGCCTGTCCTGAGCTACTCTGAGCCTATCTCTGATCATCCCAACCTTCTCTGCTGCATCCGTGATCATCTCTGGCCCAAGCATAACTCTGCCCCCAACATCATCCCAAAAGAGCGGTGTGCGGCATCGTCGTCCATATAGTGCCTCGAAAGGAGACATACCGATGCTGGCTTAGTAGCTGTTGTTGTATGAAAACTCTACCAAGTACAGATGGCTCTCCCAAGATCCTCCAAAGTCCAGTACGCAGGTCCTCAGCATATCCTCCAGTGTCTGTATCGTCCTCTCGAACTGCCCACCTGTCTGCGGGTGGTACACCGTACTGAACTTGAGCCTACTGTCCAACTCCTCCTGCAAGCTCCTCTAGTAGTGGGACGTGAATCTGCTGTCTCTGTCCGACACGATGCTCACTGGCACTCCGTGTAGGCAAACTATCTGCTGCATGTATAGCTCTGCCAACTTCTCGGTAGAAAGCCCCACATTGAAGGGTATGAAGTACGCACACTTTGTCAGCCTGTCCACGATGACCCAAATGGCATCCTTCCCTCCTTGGAAACGAGGAAGCCCTGAGACGAAGTCCATCGTAATGTGTTCCCACTTCCACTCGGGAATGGGTAACGGCTGCAACAGACCAGCTGGCATCTGGCGCTCTGCCTTGACCTGCTGGCATACTAGGCATCTCGAAATGAAATGTGATACATCTCTCTTCATCCCGTGCCACCAACGATGTTCCCGCAAGTCACGGTACATCTTGTTAGCACCAGGGTGAATAGAATATCTCGATCGGTGCGCCTCCTGTAAGACTGCCTCTACCAGCTCTCCCTTCGGCACGCACAATCGGCTGCCATGCCTCAAGGATCCATCCTCTGCTACAGTGAAGTCATCCAGCAATCCAGCTAAAGCCTGGGCTCGAATTTTGTGAAGGCTCTCATCTGTAGACTGTGCCTACCTGATCTGCTCCATCAAACCTGACTGAATGTCAAGCGCCATCATCTGTATCACTGATCCTGGCCGAACTAGCTCGATATCGAGCTTCTCAAGATCTTCCCGCAAATGTCGATCTATCATCAGATACCATGCCATCGGATGCCTGCTCAGCGCATCCGCCACCATATTTGCCTTTCTGGGATGATACTGTAAATCGATGTTGAAGTCTTTCATCAACTCCAACCATCGTCATTGCCTCATGTTCAGCTCTTTCTACGTGAACACATACTTCAAGCTCTTGTGGTCAGTAAAGATTTCCACACGCTCTCCGTATAATTAGTATTTCCATAACTTGAGTGCAAAGATCACCGCAGCTAACTCTAGGTCATGGGTAGGATAGTTTCGCTCATGAGTTCGCAATTGTCTAGATGCATAAGCAATCACTTTCCCATGCTGCTGTAGGACACATCCTAGCCCCTTTCCTGAAGCATCGCTGTAAATGGTGAAACCTCCAGAACCTGAAGGTAAAGTCAAAACTGGAGCGGTCGTCAGCCTCCTCTTCAGCTCCTCAAATGCTGCCTGGCATTCCTCTGACCAAATGTACTCTGCATTCTTCCGCGTCAGCTTCGTCATGGGTTCAGCTATCCTATCAAAGTCCTGGACTAACTTTCTATAGTAGCCTGCTAAACCCAGAAAGCTCCTGATCTCTGAAACTGACGTCGGAGCCTTCCATGTCTCAACTGCAGCAATCTTCCTGGGATCCACCGAGATTCCCTCTCCAGTAACTACATGGCCGAGAAACTCCACTCGGTCTAAAAAAAACTCGCACTTTGACAATTTGGCAAACAACCTCTCATGCCTCAAAATCCCTAAAACTGTCCGCAAGTGCTCTGCATGCTCCTCCGACGTCTTCGAATATATCAGGATGTCGTCGATAAACACTACGACGAACTTATCCAGATACTGGTGGAATGTCTTATTCATCAAATTCATAAAGACAGCTGGCGCATTTGTGAGACCAAATAGCATCACCAGAAACTCGTACTGCCCGTACTTCGTGTTGAACGCCGTCTTCTGGATGTCTGCTGCCCTGACCTTCACCTGGTGGTACCCGGATCTTAAGTATATCCTGGAAAATACTTTCGCCCCACTCAACTGGTCGAACAAATCATCTATCCTGGGCAGAGGATATTTGTTCTTGATGGTGATGGCATTCAACGCCCGGTAGTCAATACACAACCGAACTGTACCATCCTTCTTAGGCACAAAGAGCACTGGCGCTCCCCATGGAGAAGCACTAAATCGAATGAAACCCTTTTTTAAAAGGTTATCAATCTGCTCTTTCATCTCTACGGCCTCCTTGGGGTTCACTCTATAGCAAGCCTGGGATACTGGTGATGAACCCGGTACTAAATCTATAGTGAACTCCACATCTCTGTCAGGCGGAAGTCCTGGAAGATCCTCTGGGAATACATCCATAAACTCCCTAATGATAGGGTGTGGCGGTGCTACGGCCCCAACTGTCGCACAACAGTTCGGCTCTAGGCTGATCTCCGGCCCTGTCCTCCTGACACTGAATGGTGCTGTGCCTGGGGGACTGAACAGAATACTACCCTCATGACAGTCTATAGCTGCATGGGCATAGCTAAGCCAGTCCATCCCCAATATGATATCATAACCGGGGAGTGGCATCACAAAGTATCGTCCCTCAAACTCTCTTCCAGCTATAGTAATAGAGCATCTATAGATAGCTCTAATAGGCACTGGTCCGCCTCCTGTCATCACTCTACTAATCTCCGTAGTAGGTATAGCTACTAAGTGGTGTTCATGCATAAACTCTAACGACAGGAAGCTATGAGATGCACCAGAATCAAACAAGCATAGAGCTAGAAAAGTATGCAAATAAATATGACCTGTGATGACGTCAGCTAAGTAATCTGGCTCCGACACCTGCTCCGGCTCCGGCTCAAGGACTAGACTATAAGCCTTCCCCTGGGGTCCCTTCTGCTATTGCAGATGTTTCCCAAACCTCAACTACTGAGTCGGGAGGGGTCCTCTAGGTATCCTGGCTGCTGGCCACTCTCGAAGCTGATGGGTGGCAGACCCGCAAGCTAGACACTGCTTCAACCTCTTCCTGCAGATGGAATAATCATGCCCTAGTCTTCCGCAGAAAGAACACATAGCTCCCTTCTGCTGCTGCTGCTGAGGTCGGGGTCCCAGGGCTCTAACTGGCGGGGTCGGGTGATGTGATGTAGGGGGGCGGTAAGTCTGCTGGTGCAGCGTCGGTGCTCTCTGCTGGAAAGCCTGACGCTTGGACGGTCCCTCGGGGTGTACAGAAGCCGACCTCTTGCAAGACAGAAGATGCTCCTCGATGCTCCGGGCCAACTCTAGGCTCTGGTAGTAGTCAGTCGTACCGTTCGCCACTATAAGAATGCCAATGTCTGGAACTAGACCATGGCAAAACCTACGGGTCATCTCCTCTGGGTCTGCAACTAGAATAGGATCGAAACGGCTCAGGCGACTAAACTATGCCGCATACTCATCAACAGAACGGTTCCCCTGCTGGATGTTCTGGAATCGTAGCCCCATGGCTACTCTAGCGGTGGTCGAGAAGAATTTCTTCTTGAACTGGATCTTGAACTGATCCCAAGTGCCTGTGCCCTCCCTCTCGCAAATAACGGCTCATTCCGGAACCAAACTCCTGCCAAGTCTATCAGCAGAAATCCTGCTGCCGTGACCTGGAGGTCATCCGACATCCTAACTCCAAGGAGCTTCCTCTCTACCGAGTCTAGCCAGTCATCTGCCACTACTATGCCCTCAGTCCCTGAAAACTCCTTGGGGTTCAGAGCCATGAAGTCCTTGATCGTCCCTGCTCTCTGCCGTGGCTCTACAGGTGGTGGAACCACGGTACGTTCCTCAGAACGCTCCATGCTCTGGCGGAGTAGGGTAGTCTGCTCCTGATGGGTTGTTAGGAACCCCTGGATCAGAGTGAGCAGTTGGTTCCCTTCGAGTGTGACGGAAGCCTAGGTAGGTATATTAATAGGGGGTGGTGGAAGTATCGGGTCCTGCTGGGACTGTGATATGGAAGGTGGTGGAGGCATCTGGGTTTGTGGATTTGTGGAGTGGAAGAATGTGGTAGGTGGAGGTATATCAGTCAACTGGTCAGCTGACTGGATATGGAGTGCGCCATTCTTAGGTGTGAAATACTGGGATAAACGAGTAAGCACCATCTAATTACAATAAAAATGGGCTTATAAGGACTCTTTAAAGCAAAACAATCATAGACAAGAAAATCTAATTATAATAGCAAGCATGTGATGTATTTCCTATATTGCAATCCTAGTATTCCTTTAGGTGTTCTAAGCGTCATTCCTAATGTTGTCTAATTACCTTAAGTTTCTAATTGCAGGCATGCTCGGTACAATAACGTCACCAAAACATTTTATTCTCGACCTGCTTGGGCCACCACTAAAAATATGTCACGACCCGCTACCCAAATTATTGGGCCGGTCCGAGTCATGTCCAGCCTGCGCTTGAGATAAAGCGCAGTAAGCTATTCTAGAGATAACAAGATAAGACTAAATGTGCTAACAGTTCTATAAGTGAATAAAAGTCATAAATGCTCCAAACACAAAAGTCGTCTCATATAGTAATAAGTCCAAGTACAAGTCTGAAATGTAAAACTGGATACATGTCCAGTTACAAAATACGTAGTCTAATACATGACTACTCTCAAAAGTCTAAAGCAAAAAGACAACTAGGCGAGGTTCCCCGCAGGTACATCCTCGTAAGGCAAAGCCTGGTCCTCGGGAGTAACTCCATAATACGAATCACAGAGCAACTCCTCCTCAGTAAGGATACCTACAACGTTATTCTGTCAGGACGGGAGCAAGTACTGATTCTAACAAACTAGCATATAAAACATGGAAATGAACATAAGAGGAATAACTGGAAACATGGTATCACATAGTCTATCATGGCAAGGATACATATGTCATAGAGACAGATGTACATATAATGTTTAAAACTGTAGCAGGTACGTGATCGTCAATAGGTGTACAATGTACAGGGGCACATAATGAAATGTACTTCCGTACAATTGATAAGGCGATAGATGTGCATACGTACAAATCCGCTTTGAGATAAAGCCTACGACAAGGTATACATATAAAATGTCAACCTTGCTCGGTACATACGTACGGAGAAGGGGGCACGATCACGTACGCTACTAACAGTTTCCCCATAACCCAGATTCTAATCATGTGAGAGATACATAAAGACTGTTCTAAGCATGGTAGTAACTGAAAGTACAATATGTGAATATCTAACTTACTACCCCAAGGATCAGCATTTAACATGGTTGGATTTGCAGTTCATTGATGTAACAGTATGTAAAGTTGTAGAAAGTACTTACCTCTAGTAAAGCAAGCTGCGATAAAAATGCTATAGATGCCTGGTAACTCGTCACTGTAGAAATAAATATATAAACTTAGTTTTTACGCTAAGCTAAAACACTAAAACACTAATTGGTGCAACACGACTTGTGACTGGGCACCTAGCCAAAATGATGACTTTAGCATAGGAGACCAATGTGGGGTGACACAATACTATAATTAACATACTAGGGTCTTTACACTAGTGTGGGGTGAGGTTCAATACGGCTATAACTCAAAATAACACAAAAAGTTGCAAGTCGTAATTATTCAATAAATAAATCAACTGTACATTGTGTTCCAACAATTTTTGAGATAGGCAAAAGGCTCAATTTTACATAAAATAAAGTACCAAAATGATCCTTGTTATTTATAGAAATTTATTATAATTTTTCTAGAATTTATTAACCAGTACATGTATTTTATAAAAATCAGTTTTCATAAGTACATAGAAAGTGAGTTCTGGTTTCATATGCCAAAACAGTGGCAAAACTATAATTTAAATACTGTAAAAATTATGATAAATTAGCTAAATTAACATAGTATCTAAACACTATTTTTCCAGAATTTTAACAATAATTAAAGTATTTTTCGAAATTCAAAAACAGCATGGTACACAATCTAAAATTAAATAATTAATTATCTGCGTATTTTGTCCATGTACATAATTTGAACCAGAGTTCAAATACAGGACCCAAGGCCATGAATCAAGTCCAATATGACTTATACAGGTCTTGAATGTGTGAAAACTCATTGGAGCCCAAAAACCCATGCTAGACTTGGACACCAAATGGTTGCAGTAATTAAAATACACAAAATACAAAGATGTAAAAATACATAATAAATATTAATATTTTAACAAGGTAAAATTATACATAGTAGTCATATAAATATGACAAGTATATTTACATATATTAAAGTATAATATATGTACAATATTACGTAAAGTAGAGAGACTAATTAGTTATGTATACATATATACACATATAACATATATATATACATATATAAGGAAATATATATATATATATAAGAAATAAATATATAATATATATAAATAACAGTAAATATATATAATAATAGTAAATGTAATATATATATATAATAGTATACATATATATACACAAAATACATATACACATATGCATATATATTTATATATAAAAAATAAAAATAAATAAATAAATAAATATATTATATATATTTATATGCGTATATTTATATATATATGCATATATATATATATATATATATATATATATATATATATATATATATATATATATATATATATATATATACATATATATATATATACATATATATATATATATATATATATATATATATATATATATATATATATATATATTTATATAATATAAATACGTATATATATACACTCATACAATAAAATGCTAAATATAGGATATATATTTATATATATATAAATACTGTACATAACAATATATATATATAATAAAATATATATACAGAAATACATATACATATACATATAAATATATATATATATATATATATATATATATATATATATATATATATTATATAAAACATATAAAAAAAACAAAAAGAAAAAGAAAAAGGAAAAGAAATACAGCACGGGGGGAGGGGGGTTCGAACTCGGCCCTCTGGGTCGGGTTCTCGAGTTGGGTCGGGCTGGCTAGGGGGTCAGCCCGCGCTCTGTGTTAGGGTTAGGATTTAGACTAAATTTATTTAGGTTTTAAGTTAGTTTATTAAAAACCCGATAAATCGAACGCTGTGTCCTGACAGTTAGGTACACAGGTATCGCGTGTCCGTGCTAAGCACGACACGTACGGTCTTAAAATGCGTGTCCGAGCACAGCGTTTGGGTCGTCGTGTCCAGGCGAACAATATGTCGATTCGAGACACGCACGACACATTTTCACGCTGCTACTTACGTGTCCGACGAGCTGGGGGGGTTTCGAGTGTGCTGGCGGCGGAGGAGGCAGCGTCTCGGCGGCGCTTGGGTAGCGATCGAACCAGG
>JANAVB010006190.1:0-29014 GCA_029216955.1 Iris pallida | reverse complement strand
ATGACAACCTTCATGCGGTTCGAGTATAGAGACTATTCATGCGGTCGGTCATAAAATCTTTCATGCGACTCGGTCATGACGACCTTCATGCGGCCCAAATATGAACACTCCTCATGCGGCTCAATAATGATGACAGGACACGTCCTAAAGATAATCAAATTTTGGGTCAGATCCAATAATTTGGGATACGTGGCAAGAGAGAATTAAATTGATTCATTGGATTTACGGACATCAGCACATCAGCATGAGAGATTTATTGCGATCAATATTTATTATTGATGGGATTTGGCATATCCATTAATGGTCCAGATCCTTCACACACAAGACTAATGGCCCAGATTGATCAATCACCAGGCCGCCGCCACTTAAAGAATGGGTAATCACCAAACCTAATGATGGCCCCCACTATTATAATAGCAGGGTGCCATTCCCTTGCAAAAGAGGCACATACAGAGAGACGCTCCCCCAATAATCAGAGAGAATAATACACAGAGATTAATCCAGAAGAGAGAAGCCAGGAGAGCAATACTAGAGAGCAAGAACGCATTTCTTCGTCAACGCCAAGCATCTCGTCACAGGAGCCAAGGCTACGTCCGATCTCCAAGGAGTAAGGCAGAGCTACCGTCGCTTTCCCGAGCCTCTATCGTCACCCCCCAGAATCAAAAATAAACAATTGTACTTAGATTGCTGTACCTAAGTTTTCGTCCCTAGGCTTTCTTTGTACAAGCGAGTTTGTAACGTGAAGTAAAAGTCCTCCTCCATAAAACTGTTCTGCTCTTTTATATTTCATGGCAAATACAATGGCGACTCTGCTGGAGACAAACTTCTCCACGGCTGAGGAGTTGGTGATGCAGTCGGATACAACCAAGCTTGGCTCCACGCAACAGAAGATGGTCGCCCGGTTCGACCAACAGGCTTTCGAAGAAATGCTTTCCGATAAGAGCGTTGGCCCGGTCCAGAAGCGAGCCCGCACAAAGAAGGCCCGCAAGGATGGAGACCCCGATCATTCATTCCTACTGAAGCTCTTACAGAGATACCCTCTGTCGCTCAAGACGGCGAAGAAGACTCTCCTGCGGCCCCACTTCAGACCGTAGACAACTCTGTTGTTCCCAAGTCCGGCAGAAGAAAACACTATGATGCTGGACTTGCAGGGGCAAAGAGGAACTCTATGCGATCTGAGCCGCATAAGGGTGCTAGCCGCATGGAGAAAGCTCATGTGGCTACATCCGCCAACCGCATGAAGAAAACTCATGTGGCCACATCTGTCAGCCGCATAGCTTATGCGGCTCCAGTTGCCAACCGCATGGATGAAACTTATGCTGTTACTAAGTCAATTGCTTGCAGAAAACCCATGCGACCACAATTGCCAACCGCATGCGGCCAGCCTCCACGATCGTGACTCTTAGTCGCACAAGAACAACTCATCCGACAGCTAAAGACAGCCGCACGCAGACAACCTACACGGTTTCCAATCCTAGCCGTATAGCGTCTATTCCACGCTTCTCTCGATCCGTCTCTCATGCGGTCCTGACCCTGATGGTTCTCTGGATGATAAGCCAGATTCTGTGGTTTCCAACTTGGACTCTTCCTATTACGCACCCGTAAGTGCTAAAAGGAAGAAGTCTAGGGCAGCGCGGGCTCACCAAGCCCAGTCAGCTGCCCCAACCTCTGACTATCGGAGCATCCCGCTGATTATCACGCGGGCCTCTAATGAAAAGTTGTATAAGGCTACTCGTGCCCTGCCCCTTGCGGACAATGGGCGGGATAGTTTTCAAGCATCTCCCAGTAACGAGTGAAGGCAAGTATACGAGCTGCCTTCGAATCAGGGAGCAGGCGAGAGGCCTACACACTCGCATGTCCGGAATTCCCGAGCCAGCAAAGCGTGCGTGAGGCCATCCTCCACAAACGCAAGGAAAGAGAAGATGCATCGGGGTGCAAAGAGTCCTCCCACGGACGTCACTGTACCCAAGTCATCATCAGCTGCTGCTTGCAATAGCACGATGATGCAAGAGTCTATCTTTCAAAGACTGCAACAACCATCTTCAGAAGACGAGGCACTACCCGTCGTCTCCTGCAACTCTGCTCGGAAAGTCCCCGCTGATGGAAGGAGGAAGAAGACGAATGTTCCCAGCCCGAAGATCTCAACTACTGCGACTAAAAAACTGTCGTCTAAGCGGGTGCCCGCCACCGGAGTTTTCTAAGGTACTCGCTCTAAGACGAAATCTGCTACAGTGGGAGATTCGTCGTCCATAACACAGGGGGTTGCTGGGGCTAGGGGTAGCACCCCTCCGAGCCTCCACAGCAATCCGATGTTCCAAGAAGACGAGCCAGGGGAGACAACTCTCCCATCAGATACAGCAAACCTCGACGTCCCCGACGACATCCACAACTCCCAAGACGAGGCAAACTCGGAGATTGGGGGTACTGTTCCTTCCGAGTCTGAATTAGAAGGGAACATGCCCACATACCCTGACGACTTCTCACTACAGTAGTACGATTCAGAGGGCATTTCGTCTATCTCTCCTCATGTGAAGACGGTATTCATGACAGAAAGCAACCAAGGTGGTTCCAGTGATCGCCAGCGCATCGACAGTCTCGAAGCCATATTGCTTGCTTTGGTTAAGTCTGTAGACAAGATTAAAGCGGCCCTTCCAACTCTGTAAGGAGGGACGCCTGGCCAAACAAGCGTGGGTCCCGCGGTCAATGCGGACTCGAATTCGGCGGCACCAAACCCGGGCAACAATCCTCCGGAAACAACGGCCCCCACTGCCGTGGACGAAGCACACGAAGCAAGAAGAGAGGTCCAGGAGCTCCGAGCCATGTTCCACGCTCGAGAAAACTCTCAAGACCTCAGAGTACGGCAATCGTACCCTGCTGTATGGAGGGATGTTCCATTCCTACCAAGATATAAGCCGTTCAATATCAATCCTTATGATGGCAAGACCTCGGCAAGTCGGTACATCACTTACTTCGAGGTCACCACCGACCATCTGCCCCATGACGATGCCATTCGATTATTCATCGGGGCATTGGAAGGAGTCGCCTTCGATTGGTATCGCAACCTGCCAGACAACTGCATCCACTCCTTCGCCGGCTTCAAGCGCATGTTCTTGAAGAGATTCTACGAAGTAGGACAGGACATCACCATGTCCACCCTCATGGACGTCGTCCAAGGAGAGAAAGAGATGACAAGGAACTACATCGAGCGGTTCTGCCAAACCGCCATGAAGCTGCCCTCTGGAAATCCAGATTCCTCCTTGATTGAAATTTGCCAAAAAGACTCCTCCCAACAATCAGTCTCTGGATGGGCGAAAGTCAATTCAAGGACTGGAAGACGTTCATCATCAGCGCCACAAGCGCCGAAGAACGATTGAAGAAGGCTCGCCAACTGGGATTGCACATCTCGGACGGAGAGAGAACAAGGGCAAGCGTCCCAACAACGATAATGGGCGTAGCCCCTCCAACAATCGGAACAGCAGAGGAAAGCAGGCTATGGTGACCGATACGGCACTGAGCCAAAGCTGGCAGACAAACAATGGCAGCAAATCACTTACTCATTCGAAGACGGTCACGTCAAGCCCATCTTGGACATGCTCATACAAGGGGACAGAATTCAGCTTCCTCCACCAAGACGGGAACCGCGGCCGGCAGAGATAGAGAACCCAAAGTACTGCCATTATCATCGCTACGTCCATCATGCTACACACGACTGCTACCAACTGAAATGGTACATCCAAAATCTCATCGATTCGAACGCTTTGGCCATCAATTTCGAAGAGGTGACGGTGGCAGCCAATATGGTGTCGGTATAATTCGGAAGCTTCCCTCCGACGGAAACTCAAGACGAGGTGGTCCCCATCCTTCTGGCGACAATAGAGATTACTAATCTTCTACCTCCCCGAGATCAGGCTGCTGGTTTGGTACCCCTCACCATATCACGAGGGGAGGTCATGTGGATCCATCCAGACTTGGTATCGGAAGTGACTCGGCCCATATCGTCTTCTATCTGCAAGAAAAAGAATAGAAAAATCAGATCCTGCCGCACAATCTCGGCAGACATCGAAGAAGCTACAGCCGTCGTCACGCGGTCTGGGGTGCAATCCCAACCTGTGGTTGACAATCCAGCGGAAGATCATCAACCCACTACAACTGATGCTCCGGGACCGGCTCAGCCTTCGACGACCGACAAGCCTAGGCCGAGGGAGACTCGCTTCGACAAATCCCTCCGAAAAGAGGCAGCCCAAGGGCTGGAGAGGCCTTACAACTTCGACATCTTGGCACAATTGGCCAACACACCGGCCAAGTTGTCATTATATGAGCTCCTGAGACTCTCCAAGGATGTTCGTGCGGCTTTGAGCGATGCACTCCAAAATGCCGACGCATACCTGGCTCAAGTTAACCTCACGGAAGAAAACCCACCTGCAGATCTCCAAGACAGCGCTTGCACAGGAGCAATGCCCAACATCGTCTTCACTCCACAGGACATGCTCATCAAAACTAATCTGCACGATCGCCCACTATACTACACTGGATACATCGGCGACGTAAAGGTGGATCGGATGCACATTGATCCTGGCTCTTCTATAAGCATTATCCCGAAGGGTCTGCTACATCATCTCCGCATCCCAATGCATCGTCTGACGCCTACAAGCACCGCCATCAGCAGTTTCAATTCGGGCAGGAGCTACCCTATTGGGAAGATTCGTCTGAAGTGTCAAATTGGTGACCTCCAATCCGAAGTCACCTGCTACGTCATCGATGCAGACACTTCTTACAACATCCTCTTGGAGCGCCCATGGATACACGATTATATGATCGTGCCTTTCACGCTGCACCAGTGCTTTAAATATGTCGACAAACACGGCTTCGTGAGGACGGAATTTGCTGATATCGATCCCTTCAAAGGGGTCGAATCTTACTACTCAGACTCCTGCCTATACGAAAAGTCGAAGAAGCATCTTGGTGAAGGAGATGTACAAGCTAGTACTGAGACAGCCACAGGATCAGAAGAGCCTCTGACGATCCACCTCCAAGCTCGCAAACCGGGCAGGTCTGCACCCCTTACCGCCACTCTGCGTAAGGACGCAATCAGCCTCTCGGCACAAGAAGAGCAGATGATAATCCGGCTGCCAAGGTCTGGCCAAGTGCCAAGATCCACAACGGGGCCACTAACAATCAGACTGCCGAGAGTCGGTCAGCCCCAAACAGAGAAGCTCAATCCCTCCGACAAGCCACTGACGATACACCTTCCCAAGAAGGGTCGTCACCCCGATACAAGGTCTGATACTTCCAGCGAACCAGCCACTCCCCGTCCCACAGCGAGTACCAAACTGGGGGTCGCTAGTCTGCCAACAACTCCACGCGCGACACCATCAGCTGAACCGCTGACGATCTAGCTCCCCAGGTCGTCCTCTCAGTCTTCATTCACATAGGGGGTAGTCGAAGAGGAACAGGAGCTGGCCAAGTATGTGGCTACCCACACTGATGTTCCCTCTGCAGATGATGTAATCCCTCTAGAAAAGATACCTTACTTCATCAATAAAGGGTTATCTTTGAACTACCTCGAGCTTAATAAGCTTTGTACGATGTACGCTATGGAACACGGTATAGGCCCTCACCTACACACACAAGTGACAAATGTCTACACCACAATCCAGCTTACTCCTGCAGAAGACGCTTACCGAATAGTCGAGGGAGGGGACCATCCAATCATCTTCGGCCGGAAGGACGATCCGCATCCCTTTACCATAGAAGAAGTCGACCTTGGATCGGATGCCGGGAGACTACCTCTGTATCTTTATAGCCCCCAATCTAAATACCTTATGCAGAAACAGGGGTATGATCTGGAAACGACACCGAGTTTGAACTATGGTACTGGACGACGATTACCTTTAAAGGCTCCGGTCCCGGCTGGCAAACCACGGGACTACTATAGCAAGACTCGATGTGGATTAGGGTATGTGACACCCACGACGACCCCTGAAAGTTCAGATGAAGAATGCGACTGGCATTCACATTCGATCGGGTCACCAACTTCTGACTCAGATACCAGCATCGGAGACGTATTCAGACAAGTCCTGTCAGTCAATATGGCATTCGTCGACGCTTATGAAGAAGATGAAGACATTCTGGAAATTCTCGAGCTAGAGCCGTGGGCCCAACAGCTAGATGAACAATAGAAAAAGCGTTTCGAGCAAAGAGAACCTCCCACTGAGGATGAGGTCATACAAGTTAATCTTGGTGATGAAGCCTCCCCGAAACCAATCTTCATCAGCCAGAGTCTGACAGATGAAGAGCGAGAGTCGCTGCTCCAACTCATCAAAGAGTATATCGATGTGTTCGCCTGGAGCTATGAAGATATGCCAGGATTGGACCCCAAGATCGTACTCCACAAACTCAAGCAACAGCAACGACGGTTTTGCCCCGATGTCATGAATGCTATTGAAGCCGAGGTCAACAAACTGATAGCCAGCGGCTTCATTCGCAAAGAGCAGCATCCAGACTGGGTAGCCAACATCGTACCAGTTTTCAAGAAGAACGGAAAGATCCGAATATGCATTGACTTCCGGAATCTGAATGAGGCCTGCCCTAAAGATGAATTCCCTATCCCTATCACAGATATCATGATCGATAACACCTGCGGCTTCGAACGTATGTCCTTCATGGATGGCTTCTCAGGATACAACAAAATCAAGATGTTTCCTGACGATGAGAAACACACATCATTCCGAACACCAATTGGTACATATTGCTATACCGTTATACCTTTCGGTTTAAGGAATGCTGGCGCCACTTACCAGGGAGCTATGAGAATCATCTTTAGAGACCACTTGTGCAAGACAGTGGAGTGCTACGTCGATGACATCGCCGTCAAAAGCCGTTCAAAGGAAGATCATCTGTAAGATCTCAAGACAGTGTTCGACCTAATGCGAGCACACAACTTAAAGATGAACCCTACTAAATCATTCTTGGGTGTCTCCAGCGAGAAATTCCTTGGTTTCGTCATCACTTCTCAGGGCATTCACATCGACCCCGAGAAAACAAAGGCAATCATGGAGATGGTTCCCCCGAGAAATCTCCGCGAACTCCGAGGCCTCCAAGGCAGGCTAGCTTACATCAGGAGATTCATCTCTAATCTCTCCGGACGATGTCAACCATTCACCCATCTCATGAAGAAGGGAGTCTCTTTCGTATGGGATGAGGAATGCCAGCGCGCTTTCGACAGCATCAAAGAATATTTGTCAAACCCTCCAGTCCTGGTAGCTTCTGTTGCTGGAAAGCCATTCCTGCTCTATGTGCGAGCTATGGAACATTCTCTTGGTGCCCTGTTGGCACAGAACAATGATGCAGGCCACGAACAAGCTATATACTACCTCAGTCGGAAGATGATTGGGCCAAAATATCTGTACACGGCCGTAGAGAAGGAATGCCTTGCTCTCGTGTTCGCAATCCAGAAGACGCGATACTACGTCACGGGATAAACCATCTACGTGATATCGCGGATCAACCCCCTCAGGGTCCTCATGACCAAACCTGGGGCACTCAGCTCTCGCCTTGCTACCTGGGCGATATTACTATCACCATACCACATGATCTTCGTCCCACAAAAGGCTGTTAAAGGCCAGGCTCTGGCAGATTTTCTAGCAGCCCATCCAGGTTCAGAGACGACTAGGGTATATGAAGAAATACCGAACGAAGTCACCAGTTCAAATACAGTCTCCCATAATGCCATCTGGCGAATGTTCTTCGACGGCGCTTCAAGAACTGGACCCAAAGGCAACATCGTCGCTGGAGTTGGAGTGGTGCTGATTTCTCCCTCCGGCTTGGTGATCAATCGGGCCTACACACTCACAGAGCCCTGTTCAAATAATGTGGCCGAATACAATGCCTTGGTCATTGGCCTCCGGCTTGCGAAGGAGCTGGGGGTAGAGTATCTTGAAGCATACGGCGACTCACAGTTAATAGTCAATCAGATTCGGGGGGCGTACGAGGTCCGCCACGAAGACATGATCCCGTATCATCGAATAGCAAACGACATCATCTCATCTCTGGAAGGATTCTTCATAGAACATGTTCCCAGGCTCCAGAATATTGAGGCTGATGCACTAGCTGGTTTGGCCGCTTCCCTAGCTGTGCCAAATTACGCTCGTCATCAGGTAGACATAATAGGCCGTGAACTGATCTGTCCTAAGGATAACATTCGATGCATTGAAAGCTACTCCGCTTTTTCAGTCGACGAAGCACCAGACTGGAGACAGCCGTTCATCGACTTCGTAGTATACGACATCCTGCCAGAGAATCTGAAGGAAGCTACTTCTATCAGAAGACGTTCTCTCAGATTTTTCTATGATACGGAGACGAAAATGCTGTTTTGCCGATCCTATGATGGGTTGCTGCTTTGGTGTCTATCAAATACGGAAGCCAAGGAGGCCGTATGCGAGGCCCATGATGGTGTCTGCGGAGCCCATCAACCTGGCCTGAAACTGCAACATCGCCTTCGCCGAATGGGCTATTACTGGCCCACGATGGTTGCAGACGCAATAGATTATGCACGAAAGTGCGAAGCCTGCCAAATCTACGCCGACTTCATCCACCAGCCATCTGAATTCCTACATCCGACTGTGGCCTCCTGGCCATTCGAAACATGGGGTATGGACATCGTCGGCCCAATTACCCCACCTTCGTCCAGAGGACACCGATTCATACTCGCAATCACCGATTACTTCTCCAAATGGGCAGAAGCCATCCCATTGGCAGAGGTGAAAACTTCAAACGTGATCAGCTTCCTTAAGCATCATGTCATCTACCGCTTTGGACTGCCCCGAAGGATCATTCACGACAATGGGCCACAGTTCGCAAGCCACTCATTTTATCGGTTCTGCGACAAGCACCGAATTCAGAACATTGCTTCGACACCCTACAACCCAGCAGCCAACAGGTTAGCAGAAGCATTTAATAAAACCATAATCAAGCTACTCAAGAAATTTGTGTCCTCTAACAAGCGCGACTGGAATGAGAAGCTCGGCGAATGCTTATGGGCGTATCGTACCACAGTTCGAACAGCCGCCGGGAATACACCATTTTCTCTGGTGTACGGAAGTGAGGCAGTTCTTCCACTAGAGACTCAAATCTGCTCACTTCGCGTCGCCCTCACACATCAGCTGACGACAGACGAAAACCACCATCGTCGACTACAGGAATTGGAGGCCCTAGACGAGAAACGCCTATTAGCTCAACAGTGAATCGAACTATATCAGGCCAGAATCTCCGGAGCCTTCAACAAGAAGGTCAAGGTCAGAACATTCCAAGTAGGCGATCTCGTTCTAGCGGTTCGGAGGCCGATGGTTATGACGCATAAAACTGCCGGTAAATTCCAACCAAAATGGGAAGGCCCGTTCATCATCGAAGCTGTATTCTCCAACGGCACCTACCGCCTCGCAAAGCAAAATGGAGACTTGCTCATGCTGCCCATTAACGGCAAGTTCCTGAAGAAGTATTATGTCTGAAACAAAATCCTCGAGACATCTCAGAGTGTCGAGTTATGTACCTCCCCGTACCACTGAACTTACATTCTGGTTTCATGCATTGAGTCATGTACCCGCTGGTACCTCTGAACTCATTCCCACATTCTACAATCATTCGAGTCACGTGCCCGCTGGTACCTCTGAACTCATTCTCACATTTTCCAGATCAACGAGTCACGTACCCGCTCGTATCGCTGAACTCATACTCACCATTCTCTAGATTCCCGAGTCATGTACCCTCTCGTGCCGCTGAACTCACATCCACAACATCTAAGATTATCGAGTCATGTGCCCGCTGGTGCCACTGAACTCACACTTTCACAATATCGAGTCATGTACCCGCTGGTGCCCCTGAACTCACATCCCGGTCACTCTTACAGATAGTAAGTCATGTATGATCATACCTCTGAACTTTCTTCCTATAAAAGATCCTTCCTCATGATCCACTACCCGCACTCCCAGTGCACAAAAAAGGGTAACGGGTCCACGAACTTCCAAAACGACCATGTCGATGCTACCTCTGAGTCGTTTCACTTCCGCCAAAAACAAATCACCCCCTACATAAAACTTCCATGTCCTCATTACCTCTGAGTCGTTTTATGTACCCCCTCTTCAATGAGCCCACTCCTGCCATGTCCTCATTACCGCTGCGTGGGAAGGCTCCGTAGAAGAAACCTTCATACTTGCCATGTCCTCATTACCTCTGAGTAAGTACGTCGGTTCCCTTTCAACCTATTATCTGTACCCGCAACCGGAGTACGACAAGGATAATAGGTCCACAAATGTCCTCTGTTGACCACAAATGTCCTCTGTTGACCACAAATGTCCTCTGTTGACCACAAATGTCCCCTGTTGACCACAAATATCCTCTGTTGACCACAAATGTCCTCTGTTGACCACAAATGTCCTCTGTTGACCACCAATATCCTCTGTTGACCACAAATGTCCTCTGTTGACCACAAATGTCCTCTGATGACCACAAATGTCCTCAGTCGACCACAGATGCTGTACTGGGTCTCCAGTACACGCCCACCCCTTCCCTATCATGCCTGGAAGCCCAGTTGCTCCCTGGCATTCTCTCGAATACCTAAAACTTCTATAGCTGTCTTATCGCGAAGTTGTTCTAGGTATTCCTCTCCAAACCTTGTTACTCGTACCTAAAACCAAGGTACGCCCAGGGTAACAGGTCCACAAATAATCCCCAGCAGGTCCAATTCCACAAATATCACAAGTACAGGAAAGAGAATATGAGTTGAAACATGCTCATTTATTTAAAATTCAAGGTGCTACATCATTTGGGATCACACCCCTTACAAAATGAAGAAGAAAAGAAAAAAGAAAAAAAAGAAAAAAAATAGCAAAAGAAAACAGAAGACTGATCACTGCTCCGGGGCACATAACGCCATGAGACGGTCCGTCAGCAAGGCAACCGATCGCTCAAGCCTCTGTTTAGCTCGATGCTCCGCCTCTTGGCTCAGCACCGCCGTATCCTCCAGATGAGCATGAGCTTGCCAGTTGTCCTCGAATTTCTTGAAAGACCGCTCCAGGTTAATAGAAGATCGGGAAACCCTCTCGGCCTTCCGAGCGATTGACTCATGTTCCGCACGAGCAGCCCCCAGCTCTGACTCTAAGAAGGCCAACTTCCTATGAAGTGCGAGAATCCGCTCCTTTGTGTCAGCTATTCCACGAGAAGCAGACTCTTCCCGAGCCCTACAAGCTTGACTTCGACGACCCAGCCTGTCATACGAAGCGGAAAGCTTGTCAAGGTCCCCCTTCACAACTGGCCCGACAGTATCTCGAGCAAGCTTTATCCTATCCAGAGCAGCAATAAGGAAGCCCCGCTCCCGTTCAATCGTAGTAGGCAAGCCAGCCTACCGTATCGCCAGCAATTGGGTCACGAGCTGATCAGCCTCTGCCAACTTGGGCTCCAGGAGCGCAGCCAACCCCACCCCGCCAGGAAGAGCCTTCAAAGTTTCAATCTGACCCCAAGCGCCCCGTATAGACAAAGAAAAAGGGATCCCCCGTCCTACGGCAGCATCTACGCCCCTCTTTAAGTGGCGATAGAAGCTGTCGACCACATCCTGCGACACCTCGTCCAAAGCCTTCGAAGAAGCCGGCGTCAACGGGAGTGTAGCTGGCAATACTGAAGAAGACGTAATAGAATCGGCCGCTCCTGCCACAAAGAAAACAAACTCTGCACGGAAGGACGCATGAACAGCGGCCAACTCCTCTTCAACAACCCGCAGAACTTGAATGCTCGGTAGGGTCGAGAAGTCAGTCTCCGAAGCCGTATAAGCGGCAGAGGATGAGGCGGAGACCATCGCCAGCTCCACTCCCATCTGCCCGGAGCTGGCGGGAGGCCCCTCGACATGAGTCGGTGAAGGAGAGGAAACGCTCCTTTCCCCCAGATTACGGCAGGCCGAGCCTTCCCCAAGAATATCCGCTGTAGGAAGTAAAGGGTCAGGACCTGTAGGGCCAAGACAACCATGAATCGATTTGACCTGGAGGATATGTTGATAGAGCAAATAAGCCCCCTCACTAGTCAATATTTGGCTTATCTTACCAGCGGAAGGGTGTGGAGGCTGAGGTTCGCCTGCAGCCACCGCAGCCTCTTCACCAGCAGCCTCCAAGCCGAATATGATAGGCTCCTCCGCCCCAGCACCCTCAGGAGGGGATGCGACGAGATCGGCGTTGCCTTGCAAAAATTTAGCAATCTCGAAGACAGGCCCGAGGAGACCTTCGTTACCCCGAACCGAGGCCTCAGCAACTTGGGAGTCCTCAGCCGCCGCTGAGAGAGCCCCCACAGAAAGGACCGCAGCACACATACCACTAATCAAAGCAGCAAGGGCCGGATCAACTCCAAGGGCAGTAGACGGTTCAGGAGAGCCTGGTTCGTCAGACGCCTACAAACAAAAAAAATGATTAGGTCATATCTCCAAGAAAAAGAAAGCCACAACAAGGAGATAGTTCCAACATAGTCTTACCTCCGGAACATCGTCAGCACCTTCACCCTTCTCCGTAATAAGTAGCCTATGAGGTCTGACCACAGTTCTCTTTACGGAAAAGGTCGCTCCTTCGTCAGTAGACTCACGCCGGCCTCGTTTACGCAAGGGACCAGGTACGACAGGCGGTGGTTCTACCCTCACCACCTCTGGTACAGATGGCAACTGATCTACCACCTCATCTAATACGACCGACGGGTGATCCGTCATCATCTCGTCCGCTATGATAGGCGGCTGATCTGCCACTGCTTCACCACCAGAAGAGAGAGAATCCTCGTCTTCTCGTTCGTTGTTTTCCTCAACTGTGTCAAAGGACTCGGAATCGAGCGTGGGAACCCTATTCGCCCCTTTCTTCTTTGCCTTCGACACCGTAGCCCTCTCCGCCAAACGAGTGCCCACGATGAAGCTAGTCCTCGGGTCAAAATCAACGGGAGGCTGGTTTGCCGTAACATGGTATAAGGCTGCCATATACAAGATTTCCTCCAGCACGTTTGCTGCAGGAACTGAGAAACTAGTCCGAGTATGACAAGTGTCGTAGTAGCTCCATGCCCTAATGCCATCAAGGATACTTTCCTCAAATCCCAGGCAGGAACTGGGACGCCCAAGGAATAGTTGACTGTACCCAAATTGACGGGCAAACCTACTGGGCAAGTAGGGCTCCAGGTACACAGTGTTGCGGTTGCGATAAACTAAATGTGCCGGGCGAATGTTACGCAACCAGAAATGCATCTTCTCAGGTAAAAAATGAAGGGATCCAACGCCATCAACATGGACACTCCTCACTTCCTGGTCGGTAAAACGGGGAATGGACACGAAGAAATCATATCCGTCCACTCTCGCCAGCATCCTCCGACACGCCGGCATGGTACTATATTCCCAAGGATGATGGTGATACCTGAAAAGAAAGCATCGTCGTCCGTAACGCCGTCTCCCGTCCCAGGCCTCATCAAAGACCGATAATGCAACAACAGCCACCCCAGCAGGTAATGATAAGGCAGCTCTATACGTTCAAAGTCCATCACCACGTCACGAGCGATAAACTTGGACGAAAAGGCACGGAGACCATAATAAATGCTGCACACCATAGCGGAAAGAAGAGCCAGCCTGACCCTAAAGGCCAACTTCACGGTAGGAAGGATAAAGTGACGGCTGATCCTCTCGATAGCACCTGCCCCTCCTGAGACCACACAATTGCGCAGCCACACCATTAAGAAACCTGCCAAGAGTGCCTTTTCTGACAGCCGCCGAGTACCATAATAAAAATAGCTGAAGGAGTCTCTCTGGCTCCCAAACTTGTCACCCTTAGACTTCGACCTCCTAGCAGTCAACACCAAGCCTTCTACTTCCCTAGGAGTTTGACGATCTCGGGAAGTAACTCGGCCAGCAGCACTGAATTTAAAAAGATAGGAGACCCAAGAGTTGGTATGGGGGGGGTGTCCCCTTCCGATCTATCATTTTTCTTGATAGCCGTTTGGTGACAGGTACTATGGTGACATAACAGTTCTTGGTACACAGCGACGAAGCCTGGGAATCGTCGATCTAGATCCTGGAACTCCTCGTTCGTTGGAGTGTACGCTTCGAAGGGCTCGTCTCCCCAGGGAAGCTTGGAGATAGCATACATCTCATGGAGAGCGAGCCCCAACTCCCCTACAGGTGTAAAGAAAGTTCCTGTCCGATGGTTATACATCTCTAGAAGGGCCATGAACAACGGCTTATTAATGGGCAATCCGTGGCTGGTACCCCGGATAGCATCATAAAGATTGATTTCTCACAAAAATGTCTCGTATTTCTGCAGAAGCCACGAGGTCAGGTTAGCCCACAGGGGAGTGGGGGGTAGCCAGCCCAGCAGTGCCAATCTGCCAACAGGATAGGACCCCTTTCGAGCAAGCTGGCTCAGAAAGATATCAGCCTGAGAAAATAAAAAGTTTGGACCGGGTGTGTTGAGGAAGGTACCCGGAGCTAACCCCATCACAGATCGACTGGTCGGATCCTTGATCGTGCGTACTGACCCAGTAGTTTTATTATAACGAATTTTACCCACGAACATCTCCGGTCTGATTGGAGTACGGGGGTTTGTCATCTGCCTGTCCAAAACGATCATGTTGAACCACGCAAAAGGGAAATGATGCTTCATAATAGGGATATGAATCGGCATCCCGTCCAGATTAAAATTCCAACTCTCGGAAACATCCAGCACTCGGGAGTTTTTTATGATCAACGCATCCCAAAGAGGAAGACCGGCCTTAGATGCTTCCCATTAGGCACCCCGGAGCTCATCATGTCACTAAGGAATTGGAAAGATTGAACCCTGATAGCATTCAGTCGCTCCAAAGGCTCATTGACAAGGAGCTGCTCTGACACTTGATGAACTAAATCGTCCTGCCGTACATCCGTAGCAAGTTGATTCGAGCCAACCAGAAGTTCCCCCGTAGGATTTACTAGCTGATTCACTGAAGATAGAAGAAAGAAATAAGATTAGAAGATAGTCAAAATCAAGAAGCATTTGAAAGATCCTTAGAGTTTATGCGGCTCGGGTCGTCATAGCCTCATGCGGCTCTAAACCCGATGAGTCCATGCAGTTCTGTTCATCACGGCCTTATGCGGCTCCAAGTCAGACGAGTCCATGCAAATCAAGTTCAGATGAGCTTATGAAGCTTCTGCGGTTTGGGTTCAGAAGGGCTTATGCGGTTCAAGGATTCATATGGACTCAACAGACAAACCTAGGCGCTGATGCGGCTCGGATTCAGGTGAGACTATGCGGTTCAAAGTCCACGCAGACTCATGCGGCCATGAACAGACAGACTCATACAACTACAAGCAAATGAGCTTATGCGGTTCAAAAGTGAACTACGATCATGCGGCTCAAACCAAAAATATATATGCGGTTCAGATCGAGTATGACAAGCCCATACGGTCCCCCCTGGGCGAAGTGCTTATGCGGTCATATCGAAGAACCTTGTACATGCGGCTTGTGTATAAATTATGCAGCAGAGCCATGGCACTTAGGGTTCTAAAGCAATGCCCTTACCAGCAATCGGTGTATGGACGTCTGGATGAACAGAGTGAACAGCGGTCGGCAGAGGAGTGGCCACGTTCGTCGCTACAGCCGCTGCAGAAGCGACCGCCTTGCCCTTTACAGCCTTCGACGCAGCAGCATTCTTGGGAGCCATGGGTGCTTGGAAGAGGAAGAAGTTAGAAAGATCAAAGAGAGAAAAGAAGACTCCCCAGAATGAAAGTGTTCCTATTTATAGACAAGGAAGGAACGCCTCGATCCGCGTGCAATATGATGACCGACTCTTCGGTCACCGAGGCGAAAACGGCTGAATAATAGCCTGACTCTTGGGATCCTGGCCCAAAAAGCGGCTCTTAAGATCTAACAGCAAATCAAGAGCATTAAATACAGATGATTTACAAAAGATTTGCACACGTGGCAGAAAGACGTGGCAAGGAGCTCATGCGGCTAAACAGCCCATGCGGCTCAGAGAGTTATGCGGCTGAGGTAATCATGCGGCTGGAAAATTCCATACGGCTAGGACAGAATATATCCATACAGCTCTCGCATAATCATGCTTCTTATTCAATGTATTTCAATTTTGCAAATTGAAAACTTTGAAGGGGGTCTTGTAGAAGCATGAAAAAGAAGAGAAAAAATGGTCCATGCGGCCAAAGAGCCTCATGCGGCTCGGAGGGCCCATGCGGCTCAAACACATAGACAGTTTGAGTAAACTCCCTGCGGCTCAGAGAGAGAGGCCACGTGGCATTCAAAATAGCTGTGCCCAACGTCTGGACGCCTTTAATGCTCTGACGGCTGACAGCTGACAGATGGCAGACCTGACATAAAGTTGTCATAATGACTGACACGAAAAGCAGAATTTTCCTAGAAAAAGAGAAAAATCTTCACCAATACGGTGCTGTCTACCAAGCTTCGAGGCAGGTCCATGCGGCCAGACTAGACGAGTTCATGCGGCCAGTGCAGAGAAATCTATGCGGCTCAAATCATGAAGGTCCTCCATGCGGCTCAGCCATGAAGAAACCCATGCGACTCAGCCATGAAGACTCTCATGCGGCTCGGCCATGAAGACCCCCATGCGGCTCGGTCATGAACATATTCATACGGCTCGGTCATGACAACCTTCATGCGGTTCGAGTATAGAGACTATTCATGCGGCTCGGTCATGAAATCTTTCATGCGACTCGGTCATGACGACCTTCATGCGGCCCAAATATGAACACTCTTCATGCGGCTCAATAATGATGACAGGACACGTGTCCTAAAGATAATCAAATTTTGGGTCAGATCCCAATAATTTGGGACACGTGGCAAGAGAATGAATTAAATTGATTCATTTGAATTTGCGGACATCAGCAAATTATCATGATGGAGATTTATTGCGATCAATATTTATTATTGATGGGATTTGGCATAATCCACATTAATGGTCCAGATCCTTCACACTCAAGACTAATGGCCCAGATTGATCAATCACCAGGCCGCTGCCACTTTGAGAATGGGTAATCATCCAAACCCTAATGATGCCCCCCTCCACTATTATAAATAGTAAGGTGCCATTCCCTTGCAAAAGAGAGGCACATACAGAGAGACGCTCCCCCAATAATCAGAGAGAAAAATATACAGAGATTAATCCAGATAGAGAAGCCAGGAGAGCAATACGAGGAGAGCAAGAAGAGCATTTCTTCGTCAATGCCAAGCATCTCGTCACAGGAGCCAAAGCTACGTCCGATCGTCCAAAGAGTAAGGCAGAGCTGCCGTCGCTTTCCCGAGCCTCTATCATCACCCCCAGAATCAAAAATAAACAATTGTACTTAGATTGCTGTACCTAGGTTTTCGTCCCTAGGCTTTCTTTGTACAAGCGAGTTTGTAACGTGAAGTAAAAGTCCAGTCCTCCCATAAAACTGTTCTGCTCTTTTATATTTCATGGCAAACAGTAATACCCAAAAATCACAAGTCATGAGTTAAAAACAATTATTAATTAATAATTCCATCTGTGCACTTCACTCTAGCAATAATTAAAATAGTTATTTAACTCTAATAATTATAAAACAAAGCTCTAAACTCAACCTTGTTAATTATAGAAATTTATACTAATTTTTCTGGACTTTTATAACCCTCATAGATATTTATTACAAATCAGTAAACATAAGTACCCTGACAATGAGTTCTATTTTCCTATTTTTATAAAATAGCAAAAGCACTAATTAAATCCTGTAAAAATTATAATAAATTAGCTAACTAAACATAGTATTTAAATACAACTTTTTCCAGATTTTTACAGCAATTAAATTAATATAAAAATTCAAATACAACAAGTTACAAATTCTAGAAAATAAATAATTAATTATTTAGTACTTTATTCACGTATACGAAATTGAACCAGAGTCCAGATACGGGACCCAAAGCCATGAATCAAGTCCGATATGACTCGAACAGGCCTTGAATGTATTTAGACTTATTTAAGTCCACAGAACCCATGCTAGGTCTGGACTTAAATGGTCGTACTTCACAATTTACATAAATATTGATTTTAAATAAGTAATAAAATAATATATTTTAATACAGTAAAATGTACACATCATGAATACTGTTGATAAAATAACATGTATATATAGCATAACTATATTTCTATATAAATACACAAGTGTGTATAAATTCAAAAAGCATATATGTATATATAACAATTATGTATGTATGTATAAATTCAAAAAGCATATATGCATATATGTATATATAACAATTATGTATATATATATATATATATATATATATATATGGCTCCCCACTTCGCTGGGTGGAGCGCTGCTCCCCACACCTCTCTCCGCCGGGTGGGTTGGCTGGCCGGTCGGCCTCCTTGGCCCGGTCGCCCCCCTTTGCCTACTCCTTCCCCTGGGAGGCCCCCTCTTCTCTCCCTCTCTACGCCTCCCAGGTCGGCCGACCTCCGCCCGGCCTTCCCAGCCACGGGGAGCTCAGCCCCAGCCGTCGGCTTCCTCCGGGCGCCATGCTTCCTCCGGGCGCCCGGCTTTCCCTCCTCCGCCTGGATCCACCCTCCGTGGGTCTTCCATCCCCCCTCACCCCGTCTCGGCGCCGTTCCAGCCGCCGCAGCCCTCGGCATCGCCGAGCTCGACGCCAGATCCCGGTCCCCTCTCCCTCCCGGGCCTCCCTCCCTCCGGCAGCCTCTCGGACGCTGCGTCGCCCCCTCCCGCGGCCGCAGCCCTTCTCCCCGTTCCCCTCTCCCTCCGGCGACCCTCCGCGTCTTTGGCGGCAACCGCATCGGCTCCTCCCACTCCACCGTCTGACGACGCTCTCGCAGCGGCCTCACTTTCGGCCCTCGCCGCCAGGGCCCAAAGCGCACCCCCAACTCGCGGTGGCGTCCACCCCCCTTTCGGGGCCACCCGCTCCTCAGCGGCATCTTTCCCGGCCGCCACCTCCTCGTAGCCCAACTCCGCTCACTCCCTGTTGGGCACGCCTACCCCGGCCGCTCCCCCAGCCGTCCAGGCTTCTCCCTCGGCGACGGCGATCTCCCCCAGCGAGAGCCACGACGAGTTCCCCGCTCTCCGGCGTTCCCTACGCCGCATGCTGGCACCTCGCCGGTGATCGCCCGCGCCCGTCAAGAGGTCGAGCTCCGCCCCCTCACCGTCATTCTCGACCCCCTCCTCCACCTCCGGCGGCCGTGCCCCCCACTCCGGCGATTCCCTCTGCGTCTCCTTCTCGGGCCACCTGTGGCTCCGGCCATCCCCCCTCCGCGGCTTGCCTGCCCTCCTCGTCGGAGCCGCCGTCCCCCGCCCTCCCTCCTTGACGGTTCGAGCCGAGTCTTCCCCAACTCCAACGATCCCCCCCCCTCCGCGCTTCCTCCCTCCCCTGAGCGTCTGGCCTCGGTAGGCGTCCTCCGTCCTACTCCGGGCCCTCCTAACCAGTCCGCCGACGGAGCTGCCGTCTCCGGGCTTCGTGCCGGGGCGGGACACGTGGCCCCTCGGTTCGCATGGGTTGTCCCCTCGGTCCGTGCGTCCGCGTTGGGCATACCCCTCCTACGTGCCTCGTGGCGTGCGCCCCGCTTCGGGTCGCGTGCCAGCAAACCCTCTCCCTAGGGCCGCGTGCCCTTTCCTCAATGGGCAGCCTGTGAGCCCGCACCCTTCACTATGCGTGTTCCCTCCCTAGGGTTTTTGTGTGACGGTTCGAATTCGGGTTTTCGAATTTCATATTTCTGTTTAATTCGATGTCTTTTGTTACTACCCTGGTTTTAAGGAGCCCGTTTTGTGTTTGTTGGCTCCACAACTGCTGTAATGCTCTGTCAGAGCCACCTTTACCTTTCATTAAAAATTTTCCCTTTGCAAAATATATATATATATATTATATACATTATATGTTAGTATTTATATATATATATATATATTATATATATATATATATATATATATATATATATATATATATATATATATATATATAATATATTTTTATATATATATAAATACTAACATATAAATGTATAATATATATATATATATATATATATATATATATATATATATAGAGAGAGAGAGAGAGAGAGAGAGAGAGAGGAAAATGTACCTAAGGTCGACCTTAGGTAAGTTACCCAAGGTCGACCTCATTTTCTCACTTTACAACATTTTTTTCTTGAATGTTTTTTTATGGGATTGATCTACACCTTATGATTGGCAACATACCAATTTCAAGAAAAAATAATATTGTTAGCCCCCTATCTATCCCTTGTAAAATCGACGTGTAGCAGCAAAGTTTTAGACCGTCGATTTTGCAAAGGATAGATAGAGGGTTAAACAATATTATAATCACTTGAAATTTGGTATGTTGCAATCATAAGGTGTAGATCAATCCCATAAAAAATATTCAAGAAAAAAATGTTGTAAAGTGAGGAAAATGAGGTCGACCTTAGGTACATTTCCTCATATATATATATATATATATATATATATATATATATAGAATATTATAATATAGAGATATATATATATATATCTATATATACAGAGTATATAATATATATAACAGTATATAATAAACATATATATAATAAATATATAGATATATATATATATAGAATATATAATATATTATATATTATAAGATATATATATATACTATATATATATATATAATATATATATATATATATATATCTAATATATATATAGATATATATTATATAATATATAGAGATATATATATTTATATATATATATAATATATATATAAGATATATATATATATATATAGATATATATAACAGTATATAAATATATAACAGTATATATATATATATATAATATCTATATATATAATTATACACATACATATACATATATACATATACATAAAAAAATATATACATATTATAATACATATATACATATATATAAAAAAACTCGGCCCAAAACCCATTGGGCCCAAACCCATACCCATTATAAAAAGTAAACCCGTTAAATTAAAACCCATTACTGTGCGGGTTAAACCCGTTAACATAAATTTAAACCCATTAACCCATTTATTTTAAACCTGTGTCCTGACAGTTAGGGACACGGGCACACGAATCCTGTGTCCGAGGCTAGCACGACACGCACGACACATAAATGCCGTGTCCACGTTCACCACTGGACTCCCCAACACTGGGCGAGTCCATACACGTGTACGCGAGACACGACTCGACACCTATGAGGAATGACACGTACGTGTCCGGCGCGAAGGATCTGTCGGAGGAGCTATACGGCTGAGGAGGCGTCATGGGGCGTCGGGAAAATTCAGCCGAGTTCGTCTCGTCGAGTCGAACCGAATGGTGGTGGTCGGAGGTGATGGAAACGGCTGGGGCGACGCCTAGGGTAGATCTAGGGTTTCGGTAATCGTCGGAGAAGAACGGGCTAGAGCGGAGGCTGTGGAGTTCGGGAAGTGAAATAGGTTTAGGGTTCGAATTGGGGGTCCATTTATAGGTAGGAATTTGGGTTTAGATTAGGATTTTGGTCGGGTTTAGGGTTAGGGTTTAGTCGTAGGTCGACAGATTAGTCGGGGACGAAGGCGGCGATCTGGCGGCACTTTTGCAGAAACCCCCCAATACTGGATATTACAAAAAAATCCCACCGCCTTAGTTAAGTGCAAAATCTAATTTGCACAATACCCCCCCCCCCCCGCTCTTCTCTGTGCAAATAAAATTTGCACAGACAAAACAAATATTGCAAACTTTATTTAAAACATTTAAACTAATTACAAAATATTATTAAAATAATTTAATAAATTACAAAATGATATTTTAAGCTTAAAAAACCATTTAAAAATTCTAGAAAATTCTTAATAAATTATAATAATTATTTTAAGGATTTAAATGCTATTTAAAATTTAAAATTCCTTATTTAAAATATTTTTAAAATATCTAGGGGCTTACAAATCTTTTCTCCTTGAAAAATTTCGTCTTCGAAATTCACAAGGATAGAAGACTCTACAAACATTCTAACATAGCAAGCAATTAAAACAATGACAAAGGCTACTATTAAGACTAACCTCTAAGGTATCAAGCGGGAACGGATGGTTCCCTCGCGACTGTTGGGTCGAACAAGTAAGGATATCTCTCCCTCATGTACGACTCCCTCTCCCAAGTAGATTTCCCCGGAGAGTGACGGCTCCAAGCTACTCGGACCAAGGGTATGACTTTGTTCCTCAGCCTCTTCTCCCTCCAGTCCAATATCTCCACTGGTTGCTCAGTAACCGCAAGACTCGGTCCGATCTCCAACTCTGAATGATCTAGCACATGGCTGGGGTCTGGAACGTATCTCCTCAGCTGAGACACATGAAAGACATCGTGGACTCCTGCTAGGTTTGGTGCAAGTGCAACCCTATAAGCTACCTCTCCGATCCTGTCGAGTATCTCGAACGGTCCAATGTATCTGGGGCTCAACTTGCCTCCTCGTCCGAACCGGATCGTCCCTCTAGTAGGTGATATCTTCACCAATACCATATCTCCTTCGACGAACTCTATTGGTCTGCGACTAGCATCGGCCCAGTGTTTCTACCTGTCCTGAGCAACTCTGAGTCTGTCTCTGATCATCCAGACCTTCTCTGCTGCATCAGTGATCATCTATGGCCCAAGCATAACTCTATCCCCAACATCATCCCAAAAGAGTGGTGTATGGCATCGTCGTCCATATAGTGCCTTGAAGGGAGACATACCGATGCTGGCTTGGTAGTTGTTGTTGTATAAAAACTCTACCAAGTGTAGATGGCTCTCCCATGATCCGCCAAAGTCCAGCACACAAGTCCTCAGCATGTCCTCTAGCGTCTGAATCGTCCTCTCGGACTGTCCATCAGTCTGTGGGTGGTACGCTGTACTGAACTTGAGCCGACTGCCCAACTCTTCCTGCAAGCTCCTCTAGTAATGGGATATGAATCTGCTGTCCCGGTCCGATACGATGCTCACTGGTACTCCGTACAAGCGAACTATCTGCTGCATGTATAGCTCCACTAACTTCTCGGTGGAGAGCCCCACCTTGAAGGGCATGAAGTAAGTACACTTCGTCAGCCGGTCAACGATGACCCATATGGCATCCTTCCCTCCTTGGGAACGAGGAAGCCCTGAAATGAAGTCCATCATGATATACTCCCACTTTCACTCGGGAATGGGCAATGGCTGCAACAGACCAGCTGGCCTCTGACGCTCCGTCTTGACCTGCTGGCAAACTAGACATCTCAAAATGAAGCGTGATACATCTCTCTTCATCCCGTGCCACCAAAGATGTTCCTGCAAGTCACGGTACATCTTGTTGGCACCAGGGTGAACCGCGATCGATGCGCCTCCTGCAAGACCGCCTCTATCAACTCTCTCTTCGACATGCATAACCGGCTGCCATGCTTTAAGGATCCATCCTCTGCTACAGTGAAGTCATCAAGTAACCCAGCTAAAGCCTAGACTCTGAGTCTGCGGAGGCTCTCATCTGTAGACTGAGTCTCCTTGATCTGCTCCATCAGACCTAACTGAATGTCTAGCACCATCATTTGTATCACTGATCCTGGCCGAACTATTTCTATACCAAGCTTCTCCAGATCTTCTCGTAAATGTCGATCTATCATCAGATACCATGCCATCGAATGCCTGCTCAGCGTATCCGCCACCACATTTGCCTTCCTGGGGTGATACTGTAAATCAATGTCAAAGTCCTTCATAAACTCCAACCATCGTCTTTGCCTCATGTTCAGCTTCTTCTGCGTGAACACATACTTCAAGCTATTGTGGTCAGTAAAGATTCCCACTCGCTCTCCGTATAAGTAGTATTTTCACAACTTGAGTGCAAAGATCACTGCAGCTAACTCTAGGTCGTGGGTTGGATAGATCCGTTCATGAGTCTGTAATTGCCTAGATGTATAAGCAATCACTTTCCTATGCTGCTGCAGAACACATCCTAGACCCTTTCCCGAAGCATTGCTGTAAATGGTGAAACCTCCAGATCCTGAAGGTAAAGGTAATGTCAGAATTGGAGCGGTCGTCAGCCTCCTCTTCAGCTCTTCAAATGCTGCCTGGCAGTCCTCTGACCATATGTACTCTGTGTCCTTCCGCGTCAGCTTCGTCATGGGTTCAGCTATCCTAGCAAAGTCCTGGACGAACTTCCTATAATAGCCTGCTAAACCCAAAAAACTTCTTATCTCTGAAACTGACATCGGAGCCTTCCATGTCTCGACGGCGGCAATCTTCCTGGGATCCATTGAGATCCCCTCTTCGGTGACCACATGACCGAGAAACTCTACTCGGTCTAAAAAGAACTCGTACTTCGACAATTTGGAATACAACCTCTCCTTCCTCAGAATCCCTAAAACTGTTCGCAAGTGCTCTGCGTGCTCCTCCGGCGTCTTCGAGTATATCAGGATGTCATCGATAAACACTACAACGAACTTATCCAAATACTGGTAAAATATCTTATTCATCAAGTTCATAAAAATAGCTGGCGTATTTGTGAGACCAAATGGCATCACCAAAAACTCGTACTGCCCATACTTCGTGTTGAACACCGTCTTCTGGATGTCTTCGGCCCTGACTTTCACCTGGTGGTAACCAGATCTCAAATCTATCCTGGAAAATACCTTCGTCCCACTCAACCGGTCGAACAAATCATTTATCCTGGACAAAGGATATTTGTTCTTAATGGTGATGGTATTCAACGCCCGGTAGTCAATGCACAACCGGACTATACCATCCTTCTTGGGCACAAAGAGTACTGGCGCTCCCCATGGAGAAGTACTAGATCGAATGAAACCCTTTTTCAACAGGTCATCAATCTGCTCCTTCATCTCTACAGCCTCCTTGGGCTTCACTCTATAGCAAGCCCGAGATACTGGTGATGAACTCGGCACTAAATCTATAGTGAACTCCACATCTCTGTTATGCGGAAGTCCTGGAAGATCCTTTGGAAATATATCCATAAAATCCCTAATGATAGGATGTGGCGGTGCTAACTCTCCAACTGTCGCACAACAGTTCGGCTCTATACTGATCTCCGGCCCTGTCCTCCTGACACTGAATGGTGTCATGCATGGGGGACTGAACAGTATACTACCCTCATGACAGTCTATAGCTGCGTGAGCATAGCTAAGCCAATCCATCCCCAATATGATATCATACCCGGGGAGTGGCATCATGAAGAATCGTCCTCCAAACTCTCTCCCAGCTATAGTAATAGAGCATCTATAGATAGCTCTAATGGGTACTGGCCCGCCTCCCGTCATTACTCTACTCATCACCTCGGTAGGTGTAGCTACTAAGTGGTGTTTATGCAAAAACTATAATGACAGGAAGCTATGCGATGCACCGGAATCAAACAAGCATAGAGCTAGAAAAGTATGCAAATAAACATGACATGTGATGACGTCGGCCAAATAATCTGGCTCCGAAACCTGCTCTGACTTCGCCTCAAGAGCCAGACTATAAGCCTTCCCCTAGGGTCCTTCTGCTGCTGCAGATGTTGCCCGAACCTCTGCTGCTGCATCGGAAGCGGCGGTCCTCTAGATGGTGGTCCAGCACCTGGTGCCCTCACGGCTGGACAGTCCCGGATCTGGTGGGTGGCAGACCCACAAACTAGACACTGCCCCAACCTCTTTCTAAAGATGGAGTAATCATGCCCTGGCCTCCTACAGTATGAACACACAACTCTCTTCTGCGGTCGTGGTCCCGGGGCTCTAGCTGGTAGGGTTGGGTGATGTGGTATGGGAGGACGGTATGTCTGCTGGTGCGGCGTCGGTGCACTCGGCTGAAAAGCCTGGCACTTGGAAGGTCCCTCGTGGTGTACGGGAGCCGGCCTCTTGCAAGACAGAAGACGCTCCTCTATGCTCCAGGCCAACTCTAGGCTCTGGTAGTAGTCAGTCGTCCCGTTTGCTACTAGGAGAATGCCAATGTCTTGGACTAGACCATGGCAAAACCTACACGTCATCTCCTATGGGTCTGCAACCAGACTAGGAGCGAAATGACTCAAGCGACTAAACTCTTCTGTGAACTCGTCAACAGAACGGTTCCCCTGTTGGATGTTCTGGAATTGTAGCCCCATGGCTACTCTAACGGTGGTCGAGAAGAATTTCTTCTTGAACTGGATCTTAAACTGATCCCATGTGGCTCTCCCTCTCGTGAATAGTAGCTCATTCCTGAACCAAACTCCTGCCAAGTCTGTCAGCAGAAATCTCGCTGCCTCGACCTGAAGGTCACCCAGCAACCTAGCTCCAAGGAGCTTCCTCTCTACCGAGTCTAGCCAGTCATCTGCTACTATGATGCCCTCAGTCCCCATGAAATCCCTGGGGTTCAATCCCATGAAGTCCTTGATATTCCCCGCTCTCTGCCGTGGCTCTACCGGTGGTGAGACCATGGTACGCTCCTCAAAACGCTCCATGCTCTAGCAGAGTAAGGTGGTCTGCTCCTGATGGGTCGTTAGGAACCCCTAGATCAGAGTGAGCAGTTGGTTCCCGTTGAGAGTGACGCAAGCTTGGGTATGTATACTAATAGGTGGTGGTGGGAGTATCGGGTCCTGCTGGGACTGTGATGTGGAAGGTGGTGGAGGCATCTGGGTTGGTGGATTTGTGGAGTGGGATAGTATGGTTGGTGGAGGTGGAGGTACTTCGGCCATCTGGTCAACCGACTGGATAGGAAGCATGCCATTCTCAGGGGTGGTATACTGGGACGAGCGGGTGAGCACCACCTAAAAAGGACTTATAAGGAATCTTTTAAGTAAACAATCATAAACAACAAGAAAATCTAATTTGTAATAACGAGCATATGAGATGATGAGTTCCTATGTTGCAATCCTAGTAATCTTCTAGGTGTTCGAAATGCCATTCCTAGTATTGTCTAGTTACCTTAAGTTCCTAATTGCAGGCATGCTTGGTAGAATGACGTAACCAAACAATTTATTCAGGACGTGCATGGGCCACCACTAAAAACATGTCACGATCCGCTACCCAAATTATTGGGCCGGGCCGAGTCATATCCAGCCAACGCTTGAGATAAAGCATAGTAAGCTGTTCTAAAGACAAAGAGATAAGATCAAAGTGTGCTAACAGTTCTATATATCAATATTGAGCCAGAATATATCTCAACACAAAATGATCTCGTATATAAATATGTTCTAAATACAAGGTCAAGACATAAAACTGGATACAGGTCTAGTATCAGAATACATAGTCTAAACATGACTACTCTCAAAAGTCCCGAACAACTAAATAAACTAGACGAGTTTCCCCGCAGGTACATCCTTGTAAGGTAAAGCCTGATCCTCGACGACAACTCCATAATAGGAATCACAGAGCAACTCCTCCTCGGTAAGTATACCTACAACATTATCCTGTCAGGACGGGAGCAAGTACTGATTCTAACAAACTAAATATACGAAGCATAAAATGAATAGGAGTGTAATAAACAGGAATCATGGTATATCACAATCTATCATAGCAAGGATACACATGTCATAGAGACAGATGTATATGTAATATTTAAAACTGTAGCAGGTACGTGATCGTCAATAGGTGTAAAATGTACTGTGGCACAAGTATATAAAATATACTTCCGTACAAGTAAACAAGCGATAGATGTACATACGTACAGATACAGCTGGTGCGCCTACGACACGGTATACATAAAATGTCAACCTTGCTCGGTACGTACGTACGGAAGAAGAGGGGCATGATCACGTACTCAACTATCAGTTTCCCATAACCCAGATTCTAACATGTGAGAGATATGTGAACAGTATAGAACATGGTGGATACTGAGAGCAGTATAAAGCATATGAAACATGGAAGAAATATGACTTGTAGTATTTAGCATGGTTTATACACAATCCATTATATGCAGTAAATAAAGTTTGTAGAGATACTTGCCTCTAGCAAAGCAAGGTAGTGAAGGAAATGCTATAGATGTCTGGTGTCCCAGCACTGTCACAAATATGAACTATCTCAGCTATCTAAATTATAAACAAAGATTAACACTACTGGTGTGACACGACGCATCTGGATACTTAGCTAAGTGAAATTCATAGGAATCCAACGTGAGGTGATATGGCATCTAAACCAACCTCTAGGTCTTCTATTCTAAGGAGGTAGGTCAACACTTTAAATACTAGTAATACCCAAAAATCACAAGTCATGACTTAAAAACAATTATAATTAATAATTCCATCTGTGCACTTCACTCTAGCAATTATAAATAGTTATTTAACTCTAGTAATTACAAAACAAAGCTCTAAACTCAACCTTGTTAATTATAGAAATTTATACTAATTTTTCTTGAATTTTATACCCTCATAGATATTTATTAAAAATCACTAACATAAGTACCCTGAAGATGAGTTCTGTTTTCCTATTTTTATAAAAACAAAAGCACTGAATTAGTGGCAACTAAACTATATTACTAAATTAACATAGTATTTAATACAATTTTTAACATTTATTTAAATATAATTTTTTCCATACTATTTAAATACAATTTTTAACATAGCATTAAATACATATTAAATTAGCTAAATTAACATAGTATTTAAATACATTTTTTTCAGATTTTTATAGCAACTAAACTATATATAAAAATTCAATACACAAGTTACGAAGTTTGGAAAATAAATAATTAATTATTTAGTACTTATCTACGTATACGAAATTGAACCGGAGTCCAGATACGGGACCCAAAGCCATGAATTAAGTCCGATATGACTCGTACAGGCCTTGAATGTATTTAGGCTTATTAAGTCCACAGAACCCATGCTAGGTCTGGACTTAATGGCCATACTTCACAGTTGCAAAAATACTGATTTTAAATAGTAATAAAATAATATATTTAATACAGTAAAATATACACATCATGAATACTGTTAATAAAATAACATGTATATATAGCATAACTATATTGATATAAATACACAAGTGGTGTATAAATTCAAAAGCATATAAATATAATATATATATATATATATATATATATATAATAT
>JANAVB010006189.1:0-37960 GCA_029216955.1 Iris pallida | reverse complement strand
AGGTCATGCAAGTTGACCTCGACAATGAGTCCTCTCCAAAACCAATCTTCGTTAGCAAAAGTCTAACAGACGAAGAGCGAGAATCGCTACTGCAACTCATCAGAGAATATATCGACGTATTCGCCTGGAGCTATGAAGATATGCCAGGGCTAAATCCCGAAGTTGCACTTCACAAACTCAATATTCGTCCGGATGCAAAGCCGGTCAAGCAGCAACAACGACGGTTCCACCCAGACATCATGAACTCTATCGTGGTCGAGGTCAATAAACTGATAGCCAGCGGCTTCATTTGCGAGGAACAACATCCAGACTGGGTAGCCAACATAGTACCAGTCCTCAAGAAGAATGAAAAGATCTGAATATGCATCGACTTCTGAAATCTGAACGAGGCGTGTCCTAAGGATGAGTTTCCCTCACTATTACAGATATAATGATTGACAACACCTGCAGCTTCGAGCGCATGTCATTCATGGATGGCTTCTCAGGGTATAATCAAATCAAGATGTTCCCTGACGATGAAAAGCATACATCATTTCGAACATCGATTGGCACATACTGCTACACAGTCATGCCTTTTGGTTTAAAGAATGCTGGCACCACCTATCAACGAGCCATGAGTGTCATCTTCAAAGATCACTTACGCAAGACAGTGGAGTGTTATGTCGACGACATCGCCGTCAAGAGCCGCTCTAAAGAAGATCATCTGCATGATCTGAAGACAGTATTCGACCTGTTACGGGCACAAAATTTGAAGATGAATCCCACGAAATCCTTCTTGGGCGTATCCAGCGGGAAGTTCTTGGGTTTTATCATTACCTCCCAGGGTATCCATGTCGACCCTGAGAAGACGAAGGCAATCATGGAGATGGGGTCCCCAAGAAATCTCCATGAACTCAGAGGCCTTCAAGGAAGGCTAGCTTACATCAGGAGGTTTATCTCTAACCTTTCCAGACGATGTCAGCCCTTCACACACCTCATGAAGAAAGGCGTCTCCTTCGTATGGGATAAAGAGTGCCAGCACGCCTTCGACAACATCAAGAATACCTGTCGAACCCTCCAGTCCTGGTGGCCCCAGTTGCTGGAAAGCCATTCCTGCTCTATGTGAGAGCTATAGAGCATTCTCTCGGTGCTCTACTAGCACAAAACAATGATGCAGGCCATAAACAAGCCATCTACTCCCTCAGCCGAATGATGATAGGGTCTGAGCATCAATACACTGCCGTGGAAAAGGAGTGCCTCGCTCTAGTATTCACCATTCAGAAGATGCGACACTACGTCACAGGACAAACCATACATGTGATATCACGAGTCAACCCTCTCAGGGTCCTCATAACCAAACCAGGGCACTCATCTCTCGTCTTGCTACTTGGGCAATATTATTGTCTCCCTACCACATGATCTTCGTCCCGCAAAAGGCTGTTAAAGGTCAAGCTCTGGCAGACTTTTTAGCAGTCCATCCAAGTTCGGAGTCAACCAGAATATATGAAAAGAATCCAGACGAGGTCGCCAATTCAAACATGGCTTTCGACGATTCTGTCTGGCAAATATTCTTCGACGGTGCTTCAAGAACCGGGCCCAAGGGCAACATTGTCGTCGGGGTCGGAGTGGTACTTATTTTTTTCTCTGGCTTGGTGATCAACTGGGCGTATTCTCTTACAGAACCCTGCTCAAACAACGTGGCCGAGTACAATGCCTTGGTTATCGGACTCCGACTTGCAAAAGAACTGGGGGTAGAGCACCTCGAAGCATATGGCGATTCACAGCTAATCGTTAACCAGATCCGGGGTTCATACGAAGTTCGTCATGAAGACATGATCCCTATCACCAAATAGCGATTGACATCATCTCGTCCTTGGAAGGGTTCTTCATAAAACATGTTCCCAGGCTCCAGAACATTGAAGCCGATGCCTAGCAGGCCTTGCCGCTTCCTTAGCGGTTCTGAATCATGCTCACCACTTGGTTGACGTAATAGTCCGTAAATTGGTCTGTCCCAAGAACAATGTTCAATATATTGAGAGTTACTCCGCTCTGACAGTCGATGAAGCACCAGACTAGAGACAGCCATTCATTGACTTCATAGTCTACGGCATCTTGTCGGAGAACCCAAAAGAAGCTACTTCCATCAGATGGCGTTCCTTCAGATTCTTCTATGATACAGAGACGAAATTGTTGTATCGACGATCATATGATGGATTAATGCTTCGATGTCTGCCAAATACAGAAGCCAAAGAAGCCATGCGTGAAGCTCATGATGGCGTCTGTGGAGCCCATCAGCCTGGCCCGAAATTACAAGACTGCCTTCGCCGAATGGGCTATTACTGGCCTACGATGGTAGCGGATGCGATAGACTATGCAAGAAAGTGCAAAGCCTGTCAAGTCTATACAGATTTTATCCACCAACCATCCGAGTTCTTACATCCAACAGTGGCATCCTGGCCATTCGAAGCATGGGAGATGGACATCATCGATCCGATCACTCCACCTTCGTCCATAGGACACCGTTTCATACTCGCAATCACAGGTTACTTCTCTAAAAGGGCGAAAGCTGTTCCGCTTGCAGAAGTGAAGACATCAAACGTGATAAGCTTCCTTAAGTATCATGTCATCTATCGCTTCAGACTGCCCTGAAGGATCATCCACGATAATGGTCCGCAGTTCGCAAGCCACGCCTTCAATCGGTTCTGCGACAAACACCGAATCCAGAATATTGCTTCAACGCCGTACAATCTGGCAACGAATGGGTTGGCAGAAGCATTCAACAAAACTATAATCAAGCTGCTCAAGAAGTTCGTGTCTTCCAACAAACACGACTGGAATGAAAAGCTTGGCGAATGCTTATGGGCGTACCGTTCTACAGTCCGGACGGCCACCGGGAATACACCATTCTCTCTGGTGTATGGGAGTGAGGCAGTTCTCCCACTGGAGACCCAAATCCCCTCGCTCTGCGTCGCCTTCGCCTATCGATTGACGACGGATGATAATTATCGTCGTCGGTTGCAAGAAGTGGAGGCCTTAGATGAGAAGCGCCTGTTAGCTCAACAACGAATCGAGCTGTATCAAGCACGTATTTTGGGAGCTTTTAAAAAGAAGGTTAAACTCAGAACATTCCAAGTGGGCGATCTCGTTCTGGCAGTTCGGAGGCCGATGGTTATGACTCACAAAACTGCCGACAAATTCCAGCCAAAGTGGGAAGGCCCATTTGTCATCGAGGCTGTATTCTCCAATGGTGCTTACCGTCTCACAAAATAAAATGGAGACTTGCTCATGTTGTCCGTCAATGGCAAGTTCATGAAGAAGTATTATGTCTAAACGACATCCTCCAAATCTACCAGACTGTTAAGTTATGTGCCCTTAGGTACCGCTGAACTTACACTCTGGTCACTCCAAATGAATCCATATCGCATCTTCTGGGTAGTAATTCATGTATGATCATACCTCTGAACTTCCTTCCTAAAAATAGTACCTTCCTCATGATCTACTACTCGTACTTTTAGTACATAAAAGGGTAACAGATCCACAAAATTCCCGAAACAACCACGTCGATGTCACCTCTGAGTTGTTTCGCTTCCGCCAAAAAAATAAATCACCCCCTCACATAGAACTTCTACGTCTATATTATCTCTGAGTTGTTCTATGTACCCTTCATGGAGTCCACTCCTGCCACGTCCTCATTACCTCTGAGTAGGAAGGCTCTATTGAAGAAACCCTCATATTTACCATGTCCTCATTACCTCTGAGTAAGTATGTTGGTTTTCTCTTGACTTATTATCCGTACCCAAGACCGGAGTACGCCAAGGATAATAGGCCCACAAATGTCCTCTGTTGACCACAAATGTCCTCTGTTGACCACAAATGTTGTACTAAGTTTTCTAGTACATGCGCCTCATTTTTCATTATGCCTCGGGAGCCCAGCTGCTCCATGGCATTCTTTCTTCCGATACCAGGAACTTCCATGGCCACCTTACTATGGAATTGTTCGAAGTATCCCTACCAAACTTGTTATCCGTACCTAAAACCAAGGTATGCCAAGGGTAACAAGTCCACAAATAGTCCTCCAATGGGGCAAATACCATGACACCATAAACGCAACAAGCAATACAAATGAAGGGTACAATAAAACATGATCTTTTATTTGAAAGTCAAAGGTACTACATGTTCTGGGACCACGTCCCTCTCAAAAAGAAAAGAACATAAATAAAGAAAAGGCCGACTATGGTTCGACGACACATAATTCTCCGTATCCTCCAGATGCACGTGAGCCCGCCAGCCATCTTCAAGTCTCTCCAGAGCACGCTCCAAGCTAGCAGAAGCTCGAGTGACCTTGTCGGCTTCCTGAACAATCAGCTCCTTATCCGTGCAGGTGGCCTCAAGCTCAGATTCCAAGAAAGTCAGTTTCCTCTGAAGTTCGAGGATATGCTCTCTCGTATCAATTATCCCACGGGAGGCGGCCGCTTTCCGAGCCGTACAATCCTCTCCCCTGCGAATCAACTGATCATACTGCAGAGACAGGTGGTAGAGGTCCCCCATTATAATCGGCTTGGCCGTATCCCGAGCAACCCTTATCTTCTCCATGTCAGTTATGAGGAAGGTACGCTCTTGATCTATTATTACAGACAGATCAACTTGCCGCATCACTTGAAACTGGGACACAAGCTGATCAGCCTCTAGCAATTTGGGCTCCAGGAGCTCAACTATCCCTGCCCCGCCGGGGAGGGTTCTAAGGATTTTAATCTGGCCTCGGGCGCATTGACGGGCCAAGGCAAAAGAGGTCCCCATCTCCATCGTAGCCTCAATTCCTCACCTCAGATGGCGGTCAAAACTGTCAACCACATCCTTTGACGCTTCATCCAGAACTTCTGTAGAAGATGGCATCAAGGGAAGAGTAGTTGGCAGTGTCAAAGAAGATGCACCGGAAGTTGATGCCCCTACCACAAGGGAAACAAGTTTCGAGCGAAAAGATGCTTGAAGAGCGGCTAATTCCTCCTCCAAAGCCCGAAGGGTCTGGAGACTCGGCAGGGCGGAAAGGTCGACCCCCGGAGCCACATGAACAAAGGAGAGGTCGAGAACCATTTCTCCCCGCCCCGGCCGTTCTGCCGTCTGCTCTCCCGAACTCGATCCAGTGGAAGGTCCCTCAATGTAAGTTAGAGGGGGAGGAGGATCACTCCCTTCCACCAGATCCCCTCTGGCGAACTCTCCCCTGATAATATTCGTCGTTAGTACTGGAGGAGCAGGACCTGTATGTCCAGAGCGACCATCAATCAGCTTAACCCGAAGGATGTGATGATAGAGCAGATGAACCTCCTCACTAGTCAAGACTTGGCTTATCTTACCAGGGGGAAGTTGCTGAAGCTGAGGTTCGCTCATAGCCGCCGTAACCTCTTCAACAGCGACATCCGAGCCGAATTCAGCTGGTTCCTCTGCCCCAGCCGCCCAGGAAGGAGATACAACTGGATCAGCATCACCCAGCTGAAGTTCAGTAGCCTCAGAGACGAGTTCAACAGAGCCCACATCATCGTGGGTTGAGACCTCAACAACGGGAGGAACCTCAGCCGTCACCGGAAGAACCCCGACAGAAATAATCTCGGAACACATGTCACTAATCAAAGTGGTCAGGGCCGGGTCGACTTCAGAGCCAGGGGCCGGTTCTCGAGAGTCTGATTCTTCTGACGCCTACAAATAAAAGAAAATAATTAGGTCATAGTTCAAAAGAAAAGCTAAAGAAGAAGATGGTTGTAATTCAATTCACTTCTGAAACGGCATCATCCTCGCCTCTCTCCTTGATGAGCAGCCTGCGAGGCTTAGACGCAGTCCGTTTCATGAAGTAAGTTCTGCCGCCAATGGCGGGCTCATGCCTACTTCGCTTGTGCGAAGGACCAGGTACGACAGATGGCTGATTCGCTATCACATTTTCTGCGGGAGAAAGAGAGTTATCGGGGTCATGCTCGTCATCCTCTTCGTCCGTATTGGCAGACTCTGAGTCCGGCACAACAACTGTGTTCTCTCGTTTCTTCCTCGCCTTGGACCCCTGGGGCTTCACCGCCAAGCCAGTACCAACAATAAAGCTGGTACTCGGGTCAAAGCCAACAGAAGGCTTGCTCGTCGTGACATGGTATAGAGCCGCCAAATACCAAATCTCTCCTGGCGCCTCAGCATCAGGAACTGAGAAGCTAGTACGGGTGTGAACCGTGTCATAATAATGCCAGGCCCTGATGCCGTCAAGGACGCTACTTTCAAAATCCAGGCAAGGGCTGGGACTGTCCAAGAGTAGCTGACTATACCCAAACTGTCGGAAGAACCTATTGGGCAAGTAAGGCTCCAAGTAGACAGTGTTGCGGTTGCGGTATACTAGTATGCAGGACAGATGTTACACAACCAAAGGAGCATCTTCTCAGGCAAGAGGTGAGGAGGCCCGGTACCATCAATATGTATGCCCCTCACTTCTTCATCGGTAAAACGAGGAACATACACAAAAAAGTTGTATCCGTCCACTCTCGCCAGCGCCCTTCGACAGGCTGGCATAGTGCTGCACTCCCAGGGCTGATGGTGATATTGGAAGATAAAAGCATCTTCAGCTGTAACGCCGTCTTCTGCGCCAGGCCTCATCAAAGACCAGTAGTACATCAACAACCACCCCATCAGATAATGATAGGGCAGCTCAACGCGTTCAAAGTCCTTCGTCGTGTCACGGGCGATAACCTTGGACGATAAGGCATAGAGGCCACGGTGTATGCTGCACACCATGGCCGAAAGAAGAGCTAGTCTGGCCCCGAAGACCAGCTTCACAGCAGGGAGGATAAAGTTACGTCTGATCCTCTCAATAGAGCCAGCCCCCTCTGAGACCACGCAGTTCCGCAGCCACACCATTAGGAACCCTGCCAGGAGTGCCTTCTCTGACAGTTGCTGAGTAACCTGATAAAAATAACTGAAGGAGTCAGTTCGACTCCTAAACCTGTCATCCGTGGTCCTCGATCTCTTGGTAGTCAACACCAGGTCCTGAACTTCCTCCGGGGTTTGAGGATTTCGAAGAGAAACCCGACCTGAGGCGCCTAGCATAAAAAGGTGTGTGAGCCATGTCCGGGTGTGAGAAAGGTTCCCTTCCGAGCTGCCGTCCTTCTTGATGGACGTCTGGTGGCAGGTGCTGTGATGGCATAGAAGTTCCCGGTATATGGCAACAAAGCCCGGGAACCGCCGATCCAAATCCTCGAACTCTTCGTTCGTCGGGGTATACACTTCAAAGACTTCTTCCCCCCAGGGCAGCTTGGAAACTGTATGCATCTCATGGAGGGCGAGTCCCATCTCCCCTCCAGGCGTGAAGAAGGTTCCCGTCCGCCAGTTGTACATCTCCAAGAGAGCCATGAACAGCATCTTATTCATGGGCAGACCGTGACAAGTGCCCCGAATGGCGTGATAGAGGCCGATCTCATGAAGGAGAGTCTCATACTTCCGCAGAATCCACGTGGTCAAGTTGGCCCACGAAGGGATGGGGTTTATCCAGTTCAACGGCGCCAACCGGCCAACTGGATAGGACCCTTCCGAGCAAGCTGGTTTAGGAAAGTGTCAGCTTGAGAGAACTTGAAATTGGGACTAGGGCCGGCCCTGGCCCAGGGCGGCCAGGGCGACCGCCTAGGGCCCCATGAAAATTGGGGGCCCAAAAAAATTAATTTAAATGTATATATATTAGTAATCTTATATTGAAAGTAGAACTAATATATAATATGATCCTCCTTTATCGCAAAACATTTGTGGTGTAGTGGTAGTTTGTTATTGTCACGACCCGTACCCTAAAGTAAGGGAACGAGACGTGGGTACGTCCAGCCTACGCCGCAGTGTCGACGGTAGAATGCTGTCCTAGGTCACAACATCTAACAGTTTAATGTAATAACGGTTATACTCTCCGAATGGGGGTGACATAACAGAATATATCTCAATCACATCTAAGGTAGAATACGATAAGATAGAATGATATAAAAGATGCAAGATCCAAATCCACAGAAAATACAAATAGAGAAAAAGCTAAGTGTCTAGATAAACTCCACTAACATCCAGAAATAATACAGATCCAAATATACAACTCAATCTCCAATACTATGAAATAAGATAAAGATATCTATGGAGCAACAGTCTTTACAGCTAAGGGATCCGACTGGAAGTCCGGATCGCAAGTGTCCTCTAAGGCTGTCCCATAAAAAGTATCTAAGCAGGCCTCCTCCTCGTCCTCTATAAAATTTTCAACAGGTCCAATCAGGACGGAAACGAGTACAACTCATCAAGAAAACCCACGTAATGACAGAGAACTATAAAGCAGTTATAAACAGTTTTATTGATGAATATGGCAGTTTATATTTAGGTGATAGTATAGAGAAGCAGTAAGATACAAGGGAAGTAAAGTAACTAAAATAAGAGAAGATTGATGGCAATAAAGACTGTAAAATAAATCTAGCTGAACTAAAGTAACATAATAAGTCCAGACAGTAAATACAAAATAAGTGTAAAACTACTATAAGTCCAGTACGAGATGAATCTAATACAAGATGAATCCAGTACAAGATGATTCTAGGTAGTGATCAAGAATCCAGGTGAGACCAGCTATACTCTAATAGTGTGTTTAAAATACTGAGATCGACATGTAAACGGCTGTAGGTAATCAGGCACATCTCTCACTGATTAGGCGAGAGATGGCTATGATTCCAGTAGATTCTAGTTAGGAGATTTCAGATTTGGGGTATGTCTACATGTCTTACTCAATATTTGCTCGCCCCACAATACAAATAAATTTAAAATTCGACACGAAAATCGAGATGAGTCCAGCCAAAATATGATAATTCCAGAAATAGATTCCGAAATGATTCCAGTGATTCCAGTAATAGAGGCCAGATAAGTATGGTATGTGTGTCGCATACATGAATCCAGAATATCCATATGTATTATAACAGAGAATCACATAAAACTAACTATAACTGAAGTACAGTAATTGACAATTAAATGAGAGAACTATCAGAGAATGTACTCGCCTGCTACTCTGAAAAGAGTAGTGTAATGTCAGATGTCTGCACCGGAGTCACAATGTCCTAAATAGAGCGGTACAGGTTATAATATGTTTAAAAAAAGGTAAATGATGTTTATGATACAATCTACATGAATTCTAAGCCAATCTAGGTCGAAGTCAACTTGGTCAACTCTAACAGTCAACTAGGTCAACTTAAGTCATACTAGGTCATAAGGAGTCAACTAAGTCAAACAAGGTCAAACAAGTCAAGGTTAGTCAAATCTAGGTCAGACTTAGACTAACTAAGGTTTTGGTCAACATAGACTAGTCAACAAGGTCATTAGGTTAAGGGTCAACCATTAACAATCTAAGTCAACTCTATAGGGCTAACTCAAAACAATTCATAAGCTAACATAACTTAGAATACCTAAGATACCATACTACAAGGCTAAGGTATAACCAATTATTCATACTAGTATATCACACATAATATATAAATACCAACCTTAAATCTATATTAAGCTAAACCCATACTCTAACTCAAATCATGAATTAACTCCTAAGTATCCCACTTAACCCCATACATATCTAATCTACATAGGGCTATCTACATAACCCCAGTCACAAAATACTCATATAGGTCAAACTCAAATCAACTAGCTAATAGTCTAGGGTTTAGTCAAATCTTAGTCAACTAGTCCCTTCTATGTCCATCCAAGCCATTTCTAGGTCAAGGTTGACCTATAGTTGACTTTGGTCAACAATGGTCAACAAGGGTCAACCTACTAGTCAATCTAGGTCTACTAGACCTATTGGTCAAGTCTAAACCTACAAACCATGGGCCATAGGTTAGTAATCCTAGGGCACTATATATAGGTATCTATACCTATATAATATAAACTTAACTTACATCTATATAATATATATATACAAGGCCTATATATATATATATATATATATATATATATATATATATATATATATATATATATATATATATATATATATATATATATATATATATATATATATATATATATATATATATATATATTTTTTTTTTTTTTTTTTTTTTTTTTAAAAAAAAAAAAATATATATATATATATATATATATATATATATATATATATATATATATATATATATATATATATATTATATGTGGTATTATCTATAGTGGGGTATATATAGGTTATGTGTGTGTATATATATATATATATATATATATATATATATATATATATATATATATATATATATATATATATAATTCAAACATACATATATAACATTCATATATATATACATAACATATATTTAGAGAGAGAGTGAAAAGAGAGGGTGAGAGTGTGTGTGTGTGTGTGTGTGTACAAGAGTGAGTGAGAGTGAGGGTTATGGTTAGGGTTAGCAAGGGTTAGGATTAGGGTTATGGGTTATGGGAAACCCATTCTCAGTTTTGGCTAAAACAGAGGTCTATGTACACTCACACATTACATATATATACACACCCCTATACATACACCCACACACATATATATACATACCTACATACTCATATACATATACATACACATATACTATGTATATACACACAAACATACATAAATATATACATAAAAATTGATTTGAAATTCATTTTAAAATACTGAAAAATACCAGAAAATACTGTTCATCACTGAACATTGGGGGTAAACCCAAATCCGACACAAAACCTAGCTAAGACCCAAAACTAGTGGTTGGTAATCGTGCCCACATATGTGTACGTGTCATAGGTGTCCATAGGTGTCCACCACTACACGACACAACGTGTCCAAGTGTCAAAAACCCAAATCGGGTAAGTTTCAGACACTGTGCAGTGTCACAGCGTCGTGCACGGGTTCACATGTGTGTAGGACACGACACACACATCCACGTGTCTCGTGGTCGTGCCCCTAGGTTCGCCAGGGATAGGGCTACGTGTTCCAGTGTCTGTCTCGTGTCCATGTGTCACCAGGACACGACACGAGATGCGTATCAGTGGATCGAATGCACGCATGAACAGCTCGCACGTGCGGCCAGTGCGGCCAGTGCGAGTGAGTTTTCTTACTCGACACGACACGACTTGACACAAAACTTTGAAGATGACTTGTCAGACATTGCCCCTAGGTTTGTGTCAAGTGGCACGTGTCCACGTGTCGTGTACAGTACACACGAGGTGTCAATGAGCAGGACAGTGCACAGTGCAGTGTACAGCGTGTTCGTGTCCAATTTGGATACGGACACGGGCCTAAATCGTGCTCAGTCCTAGGGTTTTGTGTCCTACATGTCTAGGGCTACCCAAAACTATAATTTGTTTTGAAAATAAATAATATTGAATTTACTCAAGCATTTCATCAAACACCTTAATAACACATAAACACATGTCCGATACGGACACCAAACGGACACAAAATCTACCCAAATTTCAGGGATAGCTAGAGGACACCTAGATCTAACCTAATATGCAAAGAAATTAAAATAATAATGCAATTTAAAGGGTTTTACCTATATGTGCAAATTGCATGGAAGAGCTCCAAATGGGGGGTGTTCCTCTTGATGGCCAAATTCCCCAAATAAACCCAAAACTGAGATTTACCTCCAGAAATAATAAATACACAGAAATTAGAACCTAAAGCAAAAGACTAGGATTAAAAAGGAATTAAAATAGATTTTTGGAGATTTTTGGAAGAGAAAATACCTTTCTTTCTCCAACTTGTAAAATTTCCTAAAGAGGCTAGCCCTAATGGAGAAGAGTACTTATAGGGAGGATTCCCTAGGTGGGTTGGCTGGCCATAGCAATTAGGGTTAGGGTTTACTTGGTGTTTGGCTTGTGGGCTTCTATGGGCTTAAGTCATTACACTACCAAAATAAGTGGTTTTAGCGACGCCCAAAAACGTCGGAAAAATAGGAAATTCCGTCGCTAATCTGTATCACCGACGTATTTACCGACGTTTAGCTTTTGTCGCCGTTTCCTTAGTCGGTGATCACGAAAACGTCGCTGAACGTCGCAATTACCGACATTCAGCGACGTACGAGTACGTCGGTGAGTTATCGACGTTTATCGTCGTTCCGTCGGTATATTAGCGACGTATATGTAGTCGCCACACGTCGGTAAAACCTGGAATAGTTACCGACGTCTAGCGTCGTTTCGTCGGTAATATAGCGACGTGAGTTTTGTCGCTAGACGTCGGTAATGGTCCTGTACATTTTTGCAGCTAGTGTCGGTAAACGTCGGCAAATACGTCGGAGAGCTGTACTTTTTTGCAGTTAGTCGTCGGTAAATGTCGGTAAAACGTCGCAAACATATATTATTTGCAGCTTGTCGTCGGTAAACGTCGGAAAACGAAGTCGCTAAACGTCAGTAAGCGTCGCTAAACGTCGCTAAAGTTGTAAAAAAAATAAAAAAAAATAAAACACAGATTCTATATTACCACTCACAATTCTATAAAACACATATAGGTACACATTCAAATCCCCACTCACAATTCCAAATCACAGCGCATTGAAACCCCCACTCACAATTCCAATACAAACATCCAATACAAACATCCAATCATAAGTCACAAATATCCAATCATAAGTCACAAACATCCAATACACAACTAACATCCAATACAAACATCCAATCATAAGTCACAAACATAAGATGATACAAACACAAATAAAAGTCCTAACTAGGACTACTAGTGATCTGGTGCAGGAGGGGCACCGCCGCGACGAAGGCGTAAAAACTCCTCATACTCCGCAAGTGAAATCGATACAGATGGAGCGCCAGGCTGTGACGTCGGTGGAGTCGGTGTCGAAGAAGAAGGCGGTGGAGGCGGCGGAGTCGACGACGATGAAGGCGCACCCAGAGTACCAGCATGCTCCAACGCTGTAAGTCGCTGGTTGTATGAATCCATGATAGATAACATTCTACCAGTGCTCTGGACCATCGAATCCTGCGCCTTTCTCACCGTCTCGGCCATGGTCACCTGTCCTGTCTGCAACTCCGTCACCGTGCGCTCTAACCCTCCAACGGCGCGCTCTGTCCTCTCAGTCGTCTCCCTGAGGTCTATAATGCCGCGGTCGAGCGCATCCAATCGTGCTAGCAGCGCAGGATCGTCCGTAGGATGCTGAGACTGCTGCTCGATCCGTCGTAGCAGGTCGTCACGGAGAGACTCCATCATCTGGTGGACTCGGGCAGACTCCTGGGACGGCTGTGGACCATGCACACTAGCAGGAGATGTCCTAGAGGACTGGGTCGCAACTAGGGCGCCATAGGATCCCGTACCGTAGTACGTACCCCTACGGAGGCCACCAGCGGCGGTCATCCACAGCTCGTCCTCCGACGGAGCTTGAGTGGGCTGCGAGGAAGTACCGGCCTCTCCTGCATCAGGTGCACTAGCAGCCGCCCGTTCCCGCAGCCTCTTATACTCGGCCTAGAAAGTATGGATAGTACTCTATGATTTCTAATTTATAATTAATGTACTTATTTTTACTAACTTCATGAATATTTATTTGCATCATATTTACTAAGTTATATTAAAATGGACACGAAGTATTAAATTAAGATAACGTATTGTAATACTTACATAGGTCTGCTCGGCCCTCTCGTCAATAAGGACTCCGCCCTTCCGATGGGTGGCCAGGAAGACGGTCACCATGTCGGCGTTACCGACCTTCCTTACCTGTAATTAAATATATTATCTTAGTAATAATTTATCGGATTTGCATTAAAATAATATTTCTAAAAGAGAAAGACATACCAGACGACGGAAATGTTCCGTCATCGGAATCGACCCACCGCACCACTTCGAGGCATGTTGCCTAGCCGCCTTGGCCTTCTCCGACTTCTCCTTGTACTTTGGCTCCTCGAATCGAGCCTTCATCGCATTCCATTGATCAGGGGTGATCCAACCTTGGATCGGCTTTCCGGCACGATCACGATCCTTCTGATCGTTGATAGAGTCGCGGATCAGCTTGGCAGCGACGGAAGGAAACATCCCCTCGATCTGCTCGGCCCGGTGCGGCGGATAGTAAAACATATCCTAGAACAGTACGAAACCAAATATTTATTAGTTATATATAATATGCATAAATTAAATGATTCATGTTAAAAACAAATCTATTTTAACCTTGAAGCGCGTAAACCAGAAGTTCTTCCTTTCGTCTGGAGCATCAGAGTAGTTAATCCAGGGACCACCATAATTATGCCTCAGCATATCGCCTAGGCGTCTCTGTACCCCTGAAGGACGATATCTATACATACATATTATATTCATGAAAAAAGTTAATTTATGATAAAAACAGAAGAAAAATAATAATAAACCAAAATACCTACTTTGTACCGTCGGCCCAGATCTCCGTCCTCCCCTCCTCCGGAGGTGCGCACGCATCATCTTCATGATGCTGGTCGGCCGTCGGCGCATCCTCCTCGGCCATCTGCTCATCCGTCTCCATCGTCGTATCAACATCAGGAACGCTAGACGGGGGAGCCCTCTCAACAGGTCTGGAACTACTCGTCCCAGGAGATATGCCACGTGACGTCGTCCCAACCGGCCCAGCTACTGTCCGATATGGAGGAGTAATCGGCGACGAGGATCCAGAGCCGGTACCAATAGGAGGTACCGAAGGCAAACTCCGTCCTCTAGCAGTACCTGTAGGAAGTACCGGATGATCCCGACCTCCTCGTGGCCCTCGCAAATGTCCGCGACGACCTGCCATACCTGATAACAGCATATGATAGTACAAGATATAATAGAGACTAGAAATATGACAGTACAACAAATAATAGAGACTAGAAATATGACAGTACAACAAATAATAGAGACTAGAAATATGACAGTACAACAAAGATAATAACCAAGGTAACATATGATGATACATTCTACAATAAACATCTAAGTCCAGATAATATCTCTCTCAATCATCTTCAGAATAATCATCTTGTTCGTCTTCCTCGACCTCATCTTCCTCTTCCTCCTCATCTTCACTTTCGTCTTCACCTTCGTCGGCTTCGCCTTCCTCTTCGGATAATTCTACATCTTCTACATTATGTGTCGTGTAATGCGTAACTTCCGTGGAGTCCACATCGACAATATTGGTTACAGGAGGTAGCTCGTCCTCCTGGTAAGCTTTTTCATCAACATCAAAAGTATCTCTAGCTTTAGTCTTGCATACTGCCCACCAGTCAGACTTCGTTGCTCCCCGTCTCGGATAAGCTGTAAAATACACGAGCTGAGCCTGAGTTGCTAGGACAAACGGTTCGTAGCCTTGATATCTACGCTTGTAGTTTATATCCACAAGACCATGCTTGTCAATTTTCCAGCCTTGATTTTCAATCGGATCGAACCATTCACACTTGAACAACACGATATTTGCAGGTTCTCTGCCATAATTATATGACAACTCCACAATCTCTCGCAAGATGCCAAAGAAATCATTTCCTGGATCGACGTCTTTGTAGTTCGAAGACTTGATACACAAACAACTGTTCTTCGTGGAATCAAGATCCAGGAAGCTGTCTCTGATCGGAGCATTTGTCGACTTGAACCGAAAGCCATTGACACAATAACTTGGCCATGTTTTAACAAAAGTAATTGGTCCCTTGGCAAGAGTTCTAATTAATTCAATCTCGGGTGAAATTAGACGATCGACCTGAATATCAAAGAAGAGATAATAAGTTATTTATTGCGCAGTTGCATTAGAAGAGGCCAGTAAATATTACCGAACTGCTTACATATTCGCTCAACCAAGAAGGAAAATGACGTCTCATTTCTTGTTCTAATGCTTCGTCTGTTAGGTAGGGTCTAACCAGCCTCAACTCATCATTATATGTGCTGGAAAACAACGAAGCATTAGAACGATTAGTACAATAATATTAGCTTATACTATTACATTGAGATGACGTAAACTCATCATTCCTTACTTACCCTTCTAGCTTCTCCACTTCATCCTCGTCGCAATTGAGTAATACATACAACTGAGCAGCCCTTAGCTCTTCGTCATTCAAATATCTCTTCTTCATTTTTCCCGAAGGCTTTCCGGACGCATTGAATACTTTCAGTATTCCATCATTAAATTCTTGATATCCGTCGTCGTTTCTCGGAGCCCTCGTTCTATTCGTAGCAACATGAGGTTTGAAATAGGAGGAGCAGAAATTTGTAATCTCCTCGAGAATATAGGCTTCACAAATAGAACCCTCGACCCGAGCCTTATTTTTTACCTTTCTTTTTAGGTGATTCAAATGTCGCTCGAACGGGTACATCCATCGATATTCGACGGGTCCACCAACACGTGCCTCGTAGGAAAGATGAATCGGCAAATGCTCCATAGAGTCGAAGAATCCAGGAGGAAACACCCTCTCTAGCTTGCACAGTGTTACCGCAATGTCCTTCTCTTGCTTTTCTAGACGATCAACGAGCAATTTCTTAGAACAAAGGTCCCTGAAGAATATGCTAAGCTCCGTCAATGGATCCCAAACTGCCTGCGGTAAGAATTCCCGAAATGCAATCGGAATTAACCGCTCCATGAATACGTGACAATCATGGCTCTTCATACCTGTCAGTTTGTTCTCCTTGAGGTCGACGCATCTTCTCAAGTTTGAAACATACCCATCTGGAAATTTCAGACCTTGAATCCACCTACAAAGCCTCACTTTATCCTCCTTCTCCAGTGAGAAAATTGCCTTAGGCTGCTTCAACTTTCCATTCCCGTCCTCTATCAAATGCAATGCAGGACGTCTACATATTTCTTTCAAGTCCAATCTAGCCTTAGGATTGTCTTTCGTCTTCCCCTTTACGTCCATTACAGTATTAATTATGTTGTCAAACACATTCTTCTCAATATGCATGACATCAAGGTTATGTCTAATCAGATTGGTGCTCCAGTATGGCAGATCCCAGAATATACTCCTCTTCGTCCAGTTATGAGTGCGACCAAATCCGTCACACTTGTAGCCCGTAGCAGGCTGCTCAATAGCACTTGGTAAATCTCTAACCTCCTCCCATATCGTGGCTCCGCACCACCTTGTCGGTGGATCACCCTTCTCCACAACGCCAGCACGAAAAGCATTCTTGTTCCTCCGGTACGGATGATCCTTCGGCAGGAATCGTCGATGACAATCGAAGAAGCACGGTTTGCCTCCGTGTTTCAAACGGAAAGCCTTAGTGTCGTCCATGCAACACGGACATGAAAGACGACCATGCGTGCTCCATCCAGATAACATTCCATAGGCCGGAAAGTCGTTGATGGTCCACATAAGTGCTGCCCGCATCTGGAAATTTTGTTTTCTAGATACATCGTACGTGTTGGAACCTACTTCCCACAGCTGATTCAACTCATCAATCAATGGTTGTAAATAAACATCAATGTTCCTTTTCGGATTGTTCGGACCTGGGATAATAACGGTGAGGAACATATATGGAGTCTTCATGCACATCCAAGGCGGTAGATTATACGGGGTGACGATCACAGGCCAACACGAATACTGGGATCCTGAAAGTCCGAATGGGGTAAAACCGTCAGAGCAGAGACCCAATCTAACATTACGCGGATCAGAAGCAAAATCTGGATACTCTCGATCAAAGTGCTTCCATGCTTCTCCATCAGATGGGTGATCCAACACTCCTTCGGTATGTTCCCGCTTATGCCAACTCATGTTTTCTGCAGTTTCCTTCACCATAAACAACCGCTGCAAACGCGGCGTCAACGGCAAGTAGTGCATCGAAGAGGTAGGCTTCCTGGTACCGACAGACTTTCCTCTACCACAGGCCTTGTAGCGATCGACACCACAAAATCTGCAGGCGTCTTCATCCTTGTCGTCTTTGTAGTACAACATGCACCCGTTGCGACAGGCATCGATTTTTTCATATCCCATCCAGAGCGATCTAACCATCCTCTTAGACCGGTAAAAGTCTTTAGGCAACTTCGCACCCTCAGGCAATATTTCTATAAGCAACTCCATAATACGGTTGTAGCAATCTTGCGACATGTTAAAATCGGACTTGATGCTCAACAATCTTGTAACCACCTCCAACGGTGAATGATCCTCACAACCAGGATATAATGGAGTCCTTGCATTCTCCAGCAACTCCATGAACTGTGCAGCATCGGGGTTCGGTGCCTCCTCAGGTGCATCATGATCATCCGGATCGAAACTAGGCCCGGCCGCGTCAAAAACCATGTTCACCAACCCATCGTCGTAAGGAGCGTTGTTGTGGACATCAACATAAGGCTCGTACTCCGATGCTAAAGACACAAGTTCTCCGTGCTCGCTCCACTGATAGTAATTCGGCGTGAAACCCTTCGAGTACAAATGATACGTGACATCCACTTCTGGATGATATTTAAAGTTACGACATCTCACACACGGACACTTAATTTTGGTACCGTCCATGTACTGAGGGAACGCCTTGGCAAACTGCAGGAACTGGTGTACACCCTCTATGAATTCATCCCGCACACCGCACATGTCATCAGGATGACGGTTGTACATCCAAGTACGATTCCGCAGATAGTAATTCAGCTCCATAATTCTGTAAGATAGATACATCAAGGTAGTGAATGATATGCAAGTGTCAAAGCTTTTCCGATGGATTGCATTTATCTTTTCATCCATTCATTCATGCATTGCATTTATCTTTTCAGTTTTGCATATCATTACCTACTATTATACATGCATACTTTATATATACATCAAGGTAGTAATACTAGTTGATGTTCTGAAAAGGAGAGTGCGATGTCTAGTAGAGGATTCTTTTTTTTGAGGAGCTGTCATATCATGGAAGTCAATATAAAATAAAGAAGTATACATGCAATTCTATATGATTCCTAGGCCAATCAAGGTCAAAGTCAACTATTGGTCAACTCGATCAACAATCTAGTAAAATGAATGAATATTAAGGCAGTTTATTTCGTAAGTAGTAATTCATATCCATATCCAATTGAGGATAATTCTGTAAGATAGATAGATGCACATTGCAGTCAGTGAATGAATATTAAGGCAGTTTAGATATGGGTGCGCAATTTAGATAGAGGTCAGTAGAGAGCGACAGTTTAGAGAAAACTGAGATTATTGGTGAGGTATAATTGTACTTGTAGGAGTACACGACACCAACTGTCCAATATCGACCCTTTGGGTCTACAAGAGTTACTTAACTCAGTTTGTCAAGACAAGTAAAACTTTTTAAATTAATACCCAATATCGACCCTTTGGCCTGTGCTTGAGCAGTATCCTAACTCAAACTATCTATCCTAACTAATAAATTAATATCCTACTTTAACATCTACTAACTCTCATATTCCTTCTAACATAAACTAATATCCTAATCTTAACTAACCCTTTAACTGAAACTAATATCTAAATAATGCTAATCATGAACTAACACCCTAACCTGGAAGTCCACACTGCTTAAGCACAGGCCATAGGCCAAGTTATAAGGCAAAATGCAGGCAACTGCCTGTAGCTACAAGGCAAAACCAAATGTTGACGGTATATATACCGTCAACATTTAAAAAGTTTACTTGTCTTGACAAACTGAGTGAAGTAACTCTTATAGGCCCAAAAGGTACTCTATACACTCTTACTTATACAAGCCTTTTGAGGCAATCAGCGTTATACTAGATTTCCGAAAAAAATCTATAACTCTGATAGGCCCAAAAGGCTTGGCATAAGTAAATTTAATTTCTAAAGAATGGCTCAAAACACTGTACCAATCATACCTATATTTCTAAGATACTCTATATACTCTAGGTACTAGGACTGAACTAACTCTCTAACACTCTAATGATACTCACTCACATATACCCACTCTTACTTAGGAATACTAAGATCTGACACATACTGATAATCACGTCCCTAATGTGGAGTCGCAAAATGTCGCTGAGTTAAACAAAACAGCGACGTTTTGTGACTAGACCGCGACATCAGCTTTCCCGGTAATTCATGGCTTCTGTGAAATAACCACATCTTGGCTATTTGTTAAATAGATCGACCATGAGCTCCCATGTTCAGTCGTGCCTTCAACATCATGTTCAAATGAAGGTGACAAGCAGCTGACTATAGAAAAATATGCCGTATTGAGCTTCATAAAGAAATGCAAGATTACTACATAGGAGAAAAGGTTTGGTAGGATTACGTCAAAGCACACGGCTTAGAAAATTATGACATATTTGTCTTCCGACACCGTAGTAACATGGTTGGTACATTAAGGGTCTTTGACAAGGTGACATGTTGTGAAAAATATATCCTTATAGTTCTTCTACGGATTTACTTTAACATTACGTAGGAGAACTAAGGATATATTTGTTCACAACATGCCACCTCCTCAAAGGCCCTTAATGTGACAACCATGTTACCACGGTGTCGGAAGACAAATATGTCATAATTTTCTAAGCCGTGTGCTTTGACGTAATCCTACCAAACCTTTCCTCCTATGTAGTAATCTTGCATTTCTTTATGAAGCTCAATACGACATATTTTTTTATAGTCATCTGCTTGTCACCTTCATTTGAACATGATGTTGAAGGCACGACTGAACATGGGAGCTCAGGGTCGATCTATTTAACAAATAGCCAAGATGTGGTTAATTCAAACGATAGGAGTCGCTATATTCCTTAGAATAGACTTGGAATATTCTCTAGAATATTCTTGGAATATGCCTTGTAGCCAAGTGCTAATTAGATCTAGATCTAATTACTCCTATAATTACCTCTCCTGCCCCCATTAGTGCTAATCACTACAAGTGGGGGGCCATGGGGGTGCTACTGCTGATGTAAACTGCTGCTACAACAGCTGTTCTTGCTGCTGCTGTTGCTGGAATGGGGGCAGCAGCTCACCTTCTACTCCCCATCCATCTATCCACCTATCCATCCAACTATCTATCTAATATATATCTACACATACCAATAGCTAACTAGTATCCTATTTCTAACCCCAACTTGGTATCCCAAACCAAGGCTCTAAGACGGATAAATATCAGGTGTCTGAATCTGAGCCACAAAGTCCTAAATAGAGCAATACAGGTCATGATATGCAAAATACAAGAGAAATGAAGGATACAATGCAATCTATATGATTTCTAGGTCAATCTAGGTCAAAGTCAAACTTGGTCAACTCTAGTCAACTCTAACAGTCAAACTAGGTCAACCTTAGTCTAGTTTGGTCAAACAAGGTCAAACTAGTCTAGGTTAGCCTCATCTAGACTAAAGTCAACTATTGGTCAAACATAGCCTATTAGGTTCAATACCAAGGCATTCTAGGTCTTGGGCTAGTCAACTAAAGTCTAATTAGGCCTAACCAACATAGCCTTATATGTTACCCTAGAAACAATCCTAATTGGGTAAACTATATATACAAGAGCCTATATACAAGCTATAAACCAAAATCCTATAATAACTTGGACTACCAATCACATGTATTCAAAACATCATATATATATATATAATTCATACCTTACATATAAACTTATCCCTCACATTCACTCCTAACTCCATACTCCAACCTCTCAACTCTCAACCCATGACTTCAAGGCTAACTCAGCCCCAATTCAACCTCTAACCTATAACTCACATCCTCATGTAACCATAATAGCCTATATATATCCAATAACATATAGATAACATATTATGCAATATAACTCTCACATCTATGTAGTCTGAAAACTCTTAGTCCTAAATATCTACCCATACATTAGCTCAAGAACAACAACCCAATACATATGTATACTATAGATTATAGGGTCACCCATGGAGTATTACCTTAACTTTAACCCTCAACTCATAGACCACAGTATATTTCTAATGCAGACCACATAGGCACCCAACATATTACACACTGCTGCAGTTGGACCAAGGGAGGTACTAGGACCAAGGTGGGGGTATTCAAGGCTGGCTGAGATACACTGGGCAGAAGAAAATGTATGCAGTGAAGGAATTCATGGGCAAATAAAGTGCAGGACAGTACATAATGATGTGGGCTGATACATGGGTAAAATGGACTGATGGAGGATATGAACCCAACCTTTGAAATGGTCATGCCTACTGCTACTGGTTGCTGCTACTCTTCTGCTACCTGCTTGCTGCTGCAAGGGGGGTTGTAGATGCTAAGCAAAGCCCAAGCCAAGGCAAAGCAGCACAAAATAGAGAGTGCAACACAAAATGGGGATGTATGTATGCAGCTGCACACAGGGGAAGTGGTCATCTATGAAGGTTTACATGAATGATCAAGGAGGAACTAAACAAATGCATTAAAAAGGCTTAAAGACTGAACAAAACTCAGATCTATCTAACAAAACCATGTGTCTGTGTGTGTACGTGTGTCTGTGTGTGTACGTGTGTCCGTGTGTGTGTTCGTGTGTGTGTCCGTGTGTGTGTGTGTCCGTGGGAGAGGAGGAGGAGGAGGAGGAGGAGGGGGAGCTTAGGGTTTACCTGAGCTCGAGGAGGAGGAGCTCGACGGGAGGGGGGGTCGTCGGGGAGAGGGATTCGCCGGTGGAGAAGGGGGGAAGTCGTCGGGGAGAGGGATTCGCCGGTGGAGAAGGGGGGAAGTCGTCGGGGAGAGGAGGGGACTCGTCGGGGGGGAGGGGGGGACGGTGGAGTCGTCGGGGGGGGGGGGGGGGGGAGGGATTCGCCGGAGGAGGAAATCGGGTCGAGGGGGGAAAAAAATTTTCGTTCGAAAATTTTCGTTCGACTGAACTCTCTGCCCTAATTATAAAAGAGTTAGCGACGTCCTTATTAGCCGTCGCTAAACGTCGCCAAAATGGCGACGTTAAGTAAGTTACGTCACAAAACGTCGCTATTCAGCGACGTTTTTAGTCTTCTGTCGCAGAACGTCGCTAGTCAGCGACGTTTTACGACGTTTCCTTCGTGGCGTCGCTATATTCAATGTTTGGCGACGCCACAAGCATCCGTCGCTAATATACGTCGCTATATGAGCAGATTTTAGTAGTGTTAGTCATGACTTGTGAAACCACAATCCATTCTCTATTTAAATCAATTCCTATTCTAATTTAATTCTAATGAGTAGGGTATCACTAATTTAGGTCAAGCTAGGGTTTCATAGTCTAACCAAGTAGTCATGACTAGGGTTAGCTTTTAGGTTAGTCTCAAAAGTCAACACTAGTCAAAGTCTAGAATAACACTAAATTAAAATATACCAAAAAATTACTTAAAATCCAATAATTCTAAATAACACATAATAATTCCAAATAATTCTCAAAATTTTAAAAAATGACCAAAATACCCTCAAGGCTAAATGACAAAAAAGTGTGCCAATAAATGGTTAGGCTCTAGGTTAACCAGTCTCCAAGGTTACACTATCAAACACCAAAATCATAAGTCATGATTTAAAATAGTTTTAAAATGATTTAAAATTACCAAAAATCATATCATGATTTAATTATCATTATTAAAAGACTAAAATTACAAAATTTCAAAATTATCCTTATTTTAGAAAACTGGGTGTTACAATCCTACCCACCTTAGAAAAATTTCGTCCTCGAAATTTAAGGTGATCGTACTCCTTCTAGGTTAAACCCCGAGCAATCATAGTCTCAGAAACTTATTTAAATCATACAGTTGGAAAGTGTAACCTATGGGGTTATGGCATGTAATATTAGTCTGGGGTCTCATCTAGTTACACCAACATGCTACAGTACTACGCAATCACAAGGTATCAAAACATACAAGCAATGGATGCATCAAATATTCTCAAAAAGGAATACTAAGGTTAGGTCAAAACTCACCTCCAGCTAGGTCTGAGAACTAGAACTCCCTCCTGGAAGCAGGGCCCTGGTTAGGGCAGGTATATCAGGACAGTGCTGCATCTAGTGTGCAGCTGACCCACAGAATAGACACAATCCTAGTCTCTTTCTACAGAAGTTCCACTTGTGCCCAGACTTCTTATAGTAGGTACAAATAGGCTCTGGCTCAGCTGGCCTCTGCTGGACAGGAGACTGGGCTGGGTATGATGATATAGGCTGGATATATGGGTACTCTTCAAGCTCTGAGTAGGATTGGGTACTGCTCCTCGCCCTCTTGGAGCTAGGCTCTCTTCCTGGAAGCACAAAGTCCCGCAGACGTAGCAACCTCTTGTATTGCTCCCTCATGGCCTCATTATGAACTCTCTGTGACTCCAACATCCTTTCTTAGAAATATCCAAACACCTGGGCTGCGTCAAGTAACAAACCTCCGGGTAGTACAGTATGGGGTAACATCTCAAGGCGTGGGGAAAGGCTCTCGGTCTCAGGCAAATTTACAGCTCTCTCCTGAACGATAGGAGATGAAGAAAGACTCTCTAGCGAGGCTACCACCATCTCCTCAATGGCAGGAGGTGCCACCACCCCCTGATCAGATAGAGGGATCACTACCTCCTGAACAATAGGAGGTGGAAGCACACTCTCAGTAGCTGCAGCTGCTCTCAGGCGACGGGCTCGGGTCATGGGTGCCATTCTGAGAAAAAAGAGTAAATCAATCATCAAGGCTTGTAAGGCAGTCTATCATTCCATATGCAAACTGGTAAATATAAACAAATGAGAACCAGCTACAAGAGTCACTATTTTAAAGCCAGGCTATACTATCATCCCTAAGATAAGGGCCTAATCACAAGTCATCAAATCATCATACTAAGAAAGAACTATATATGAATAAGCTCTATAAAGCTAAAATATCTCTACTCCTAAATTATTGATGATGGAAAATAATTTATAATAACAGAAGGGTACGATAGAGATAATGTGTTTAAAATTCTTCTCAAGATACAGTCTGATAATCATATGCGTCTGTCCAAAATCATGTTACTCAGAGTTCTCGCCATGCCAGTAAGCAAGGTTGCGATAAACGATAGATTCCATAACTGGGGCATGCACCTCTATAATCATGTCGTCTGGAATTCTCGCTATGCCGACTAGTATAGCTGCGAGAAATTCCAAATCTCATAACCAGATACGTACATCCGAAGTCAGGTCTCTATGTTTTTGCCATGCCAGCTAATATGGATGCGATAAACTACAGGTCCCATAATCAAGTAGACGTTTTACCATCCCTGTTATTTCCGTCAACATATGTTATCAGAAAATATCGTAACTCAGGCCATAAAATTCATCTCGTATAACGACCCAGTCCCAAAAAACGTAGGACTAGGTACATAGATATACCAGCTGTATACATACGAAGTATACTCCAATATATGGAAACCTCGTATGAATACATAAGCTGTAAAACGCAGTAAACCAAGAGTAATCTAATATCATCCACGAAATATAAGAATAAAAGATGTCATATAATGATAATGAATTGTCATTGATACATATAGTTGGGTGGAGACAAATCTACTACCAACAAGTAAAGGAAAATATATGAGAAAAGAAATGAATTTTTGGCGAGCGAAGCGAAGACGATCCAAGTGCAATCATCCTCGAAAAAATAACGAAGATCACGGCTAGAGCTAGAGATAGAGCTAGAGCACCTACGAAAGACAAGAACACACACCTAGAAAGATAACCAGGTCCTCAGAGGGACGTAACAAGACACATAATATCATGCCATATAAACTGAATAAATATTGCTCAAATAAATAAGTCAATTGAATTATAACATGGTCCAATACACACCTATTGAACGAGCTTACCATCCCCCCAACCAAACAAAGACAGGAGATGGTAAAATAATTCACGATGACGTATCTTTCCATGCTATGAATCCAATATGGTATCCGGACCCCAACAAAGTTCAATACCTTCTCATCGAAGTAGTAAGTCACACCTACAACCAAAGAAGGACAAGATGTGACAAACTAATCTGCGACAAGTTATTATTCCAAGACACGGTCAGATACAAGTACCCAAACCAAAGGTACTCATACATAACGGATAAGGGTAGCCTAACCGTTCTAAGTGAATACAGTTTTAAGAACAGTTCATGGTCGCATGACTACCGGGTCAAGTCAAGAAAATATCAATGCAGTACCTCAGTAGCGAGTCACAACACCATATACTATTCCTCAGTATCGAGCGAGTCTATAGCATATAGTCTACCTATCGTTCCTCAGTAGCGAACGAGTCTATGATAGATAGGGTGGTAGTCAACTTCCAATCATGTTCTTCCCGCCCAATGCCAACTCATAACTGCTAAGTCTTCTAGCATGCAATTCTAATAGCAGTTATTTCCTAACGCACGGCTTATACGTACTGGTGGCCAGCCAATTACGCATGTCCGAGTCCTATATGTGACTCACAACAACGTGGTATAAATGTGTCAAGGCCTATGTATGTATGCAACACACAAGGTGGTCCCTTAAATCTAGTTTTAATGTGTAAGAAAAATAATACATAGCAGGAGAATATAAATAAACAGTAAGTTCTAACAGGTTATGCCATGTATCACAGTTTATTTTGCATAAAAAAAATAATGAATAATACATGAAATATGAGCTAAAATAAGAAAATAGCAAATGGCAAGGTGTCTTGCCTGGTAGGATGCCTGGTGTGCTGCGATGATCAAAGTGGCACAAATTATGACTTCGGTGTAACAACTATACAAGGTGACCTCTGATGGTGGTACGGGCAGTTACATTGGGTCCAGAAGGGTCAAATTAGTTAGGGTGGACATAAGATAGGCTTGAATTGGTAAGGAAACATGAATAATGGGATTGGTTATGGATAAGAGGAGATTCAAAAAAAATAATAATAAGATTTAGAAAACTATTTATAATATTTGAAAACGATATATTATTAGTTAATATTAGTTTTTAGATAAATACTTGAAAAGTATAAAAAATAGTTTTAGGTCAACACTTAAACTTTTAAAATATGGTTTTTGAGAGAGTAAATAAAACCGTTTTTGGTAAAAACTATACGTTTGTTAACTATTTAAAAAAAATCAAGAAATTTTCTATACATTAATTGAGACCATATATATATATATATATATATATATTTCCTTTTTACTAGTTAAGATAAAAGAATTATACAGAAAATAATTTAAGTCGAAAATCCACTCCTAATAAGCTAGGGATATATAATATTACTAGTAATGATAATATTAACAATAATTATATATTTTTACTTATCAATAAAGAATACTTGGTAAAATAATATAAATACTGAAAATTTATAATCAATAATAACATTAAAACTATACAGTTATATATGTATATAATATACTCAAAATATTATTTAAATAATAAAAGCACTAGAAATATTTGGCTGCTGTATACAAACATTATTAATCACATTAATAATAATAATACTAATACTAATAATAAAAATAAAAATAAAAATAAAGATAATGATAACTCACTGTTCCTTCTCGTTTCACGAGAGGAATTAATAACATCAATAATAATAATAACAATAATAAGTATTAAAAGAGAAAATAAAATGATTAATAAGCAAACTAAACAACAAAACAAAAACACAAAACAAACAGCAATAAATATAGATAAATAAATAATAAAATAAATTTAAAAAACAAAACAAAACAAGTGCAGTACTGCTGCTGCTCTCGTCTCGAGTAAGACGAAAGAGAGAGAGAAGAAAAATAAAAAAATATGGAAAAAAAGAGAGAGAGAGTTGGAAGAGACTGAGAGGGTTTGATCGGGGGGTGAGCTCGGAGGAAGGTCGGCGGAGCTCCGGTGGAGTGGTGAGGACGCGGGCGGCGAGAAGGGGAAGGGAAAAAGAGGCGACGGAGGATGAGGAGAGGAAGGGCAGAGTGAGCGGTGGTCCGGCGGGGCTAGCGGCGACGGAGGCGGAGGGTTTCAGGAAGAGGGCGGCCGTTGCTGCTCCGGCGGTCAGAGAGAGAGGCGGAGGCTGAAGCGGCGGATCCAGAGCGGAGGAGCGGTGGTTGCAGACGGCCGAGGGTCGGGCACGATAGAAAAGTACGGTAGATGGAGGCAACGTCGAAGGGGGACGGCGCAAAGGGAGGAACGGCGGCCATGTTAGTCGGTGGGCGGTGGCGCTCCGGTTCTGATTCGAGGTGGCGACGATGCTCGCTACGCGCAGCCGAGCTTGGGTGGCGCGAGGGTGAGGCGGTAAAGGAGAAGTCAGAATGAAGCGAGAAGAAGGGGGCTGTGTCGCTGGCGACTGCGGGCTGCGCCGACGGTTGTGGAGGAACGCGGTGGAGGTGAGTAGGCCATAGCGATGGTTTATTTGGGTTTTGCTTTTGGGTTTCGGGTGCACGGCCGATTACGGTGGCAACCGATCGTGGTTGGGTGTACGGTGTGTTGGCAGCCGCGGGTGGCGGTGCTGCAGAGGAGACGGGGGTTTTTGTTTTTATTTGGTTTTCATTGGTTTGGTGGTGGCTCCGGCGATGGCCGTGAGGGTGGTGGTCGTGATCCTGGTGTTGGTGGTGGCGGTGTAGTTTGGGTGTGTCGGTCGGAGGGTGGTGCTAACGGTGGGGGTTGTTCTTGCTGGGACGGTGGCAGAAAGAGGTCGGACTGGTCTGGGATCGGACGGAGGAGTCGGGTGTGGTATTGACGACGGTGGCAGGAGTCGGGGGCTGGCCATTAGAATAGGATTAGGGTTTAGGTGGTTGTCGTGTCCAGGGTATCGGACACGGCGGAGGAATACTGGATTTGTGTCCAGGGTGTTTGGACGAGAATTGATATTTGCATATGTAAAAAGAATAACCTATTGGATAGACACCCGGGGTCGGACCCGAGGCCGTCACGGCTGACACGAGGATGGTTGGAACACCGACACGAGGCACGTACACTTTGTGAAAATTTTGTGGAGGAATTTATGGATAAAAAAATAATGGAGGAGTACCTGCCTATTTATAGGATGTGGGAATTCCCAATTGGATAAAATTAGAATAGTTTTAAAACCTCAATAGATAATTATTAAATTAAATCAATGAAATCAAATCTAAATTCAAATACAAATCCTGTAACCCCTGTTTTTTACTTTTTTATATTTTATTTTATTGTGTTTGAAAGTAATTTATTTTTGAAACTTTGTAAAAGATATTTACTATTTATTTTTTTGTATTTCAAAATGTAGTTTATAATTAACGGTTTGAAAGTACTATTTAGTTTTAATAAATATTTGTTCTTGAAATTTTATTATTGAAATTATAAAGTTATTTATTGTTATGCTTGGATTTTCAAAAAAAATATCGGTTTCGAAAATAGTTTGAAAATCATGATTATTTTTGGAGCAATAGCTTTAGTAACTTATTTTGAATAAGATTTAGATTTATAAAATATATTTTACCTTATTTGATAACATCTAACATTATTTAAAATACTTATGGTGACTAATTGTGGCATTAAGAATTATCTAATCTAGATTTGAAATATTATTTGATTTAACGATTTATCTATTATATGATTTAAATTGCTTTGCTAAACATTAAATTTATCTTAAAGTTATTATGTTGAATTTGATTTGGATTTGAATTCATATGATTTGGATTTAAATAATTTATTTGATTTAAATTTATGGAGAGACTTGTCTGTTATAAATTTTAATCCTATTTGAATCATATCTAGTATTAGATAGATTATTTCTTATTTGAACTAATCATATTCCTATCCAAATTAGTTCGTAATCCTAATCATATCTTTATTGATTGAGTTCTAATCATATCCTAATTCACTAATTGCTTTCCATTATCTATATATATTGAACCTATAAAATAAAATCATCGCTCATAACTTCTTTTCCAAAATTTCTCTCTTTTTTCGTCATAATTACCCCAAATTCGTCATAAATTCAGCCTTCCTTTTCAAATATTTTACCAACTTCGAAGGGCCATAACTTCCAACTCTGGGCTCCGTTTGACCTCCAGTTTTTTTGTTGTAACCGTCTCGAGGTATATTTTTAGAATATAAAATTTATTTTCAAATAATTTTAACCTAATTTTATGGAAAATTCGTGGAATGTCAGTTGTCCGAAATTTGACATGTTTCGGTGTTTTCGACATTCCGGAAGAACCAGGAATCGGAATCATGATCCGTTTGAAGTTTCGGAACGCTGATAAAAAAGTACACATCATATATTTTTCTCAACAATTTTCCAAAATATTTTATTTTTATTTTTTTATTTTAGAGGCCCGTCTCATCATCTAAAATCATCTTGCGTAGCTTTAACTTCTGAGACTATTTATGTGCCGACATGACAATATCGTGTCAGTCAGCTTCAAATCAAACCGAGGCAAGTATCACTATGACCTATGTTTCTTTTATTTTATACTGCATGTTTTATGTCATCTTTTCACTATTACTCCCTTATGGTTCATGATTGTCGTTGTTCAAGATTACTATTGTGCACGAGAGTTAGAATCGGTTGGATATACATACATGTTCATGCCTTACTCATTGTTTCCTATTGTTTACAGTTTATCGTATTGCTAATGTTTATCGTAGTGGACATGTATTGTGAGTGAGTCGGGCGGGAGAATACAAGTAAGCATGTGGTCAAAGAATTGAATATAGACCCCCTATACATTGATTGCATAATATCAGTCATGCACCACATGTATGACTGACGGATATCCCAAGCCGTCTACATGCTGAAAGTTGGTATTCTAAAACACACAGTACACGTGACTTAATTATTGTTGCTCTATTGTATATTGTTCTTCTTTCGTTAAGTCTACCTTGATATTGTTATCATGTCTTAAAGGTACTTTCTTATCATACAATGTCATGCCTATGCTTATCTTCAGTTAAATTCTTTTTTATCGTTCCTCCATGCTTGTATAACATATTGTGTAATGTAGTGTTATGGTGATCTTGCTCCAATCCTAACTGGATAACTATTTTTCAGTTGACAGATTCTTGATGACTATTCTCGATGACTTCTCTCTTGCTTTGGGTTCCTTCGGGTAGAGTTAGAGCTATATTGGAGGCCAACCGTAGATTCTAGCTATGGGTAGTCACATGTAGCGGGTTTGTATCAGTATACAAATTTGAATGTATTATTGGAATTGTAATTAAAATAATTATTGTGAATGAGCAAAATAGAGATATTTGTTGTATTTGAGATTTATATTGAGCCCAGACAGCGTACTACCGCCGATACTGCGGCGTAGGCTGGACTTGGCCACGAACTCGTATCCCAAAATTGGGAGCGGGTCGTGACAAATCCAATTTAAATCCAATTAATTTTTAGTTCAAAATCAAATTGGATAAATCAAATTTCAAATATTAACTATTTAAATAAATCCATAAATTCAAATCAAGATTTAAATCTCCACAATAATTTCGAAATATATTTTCCAAAAATACTAATAATAATAATTTCAAAAATTACATTAATATTTTTAAATATCTTTTTGAATAATAAAATATTAATATTAATAAATCTCAAAAATTATATTTTTATTTAAAATAAACTAGCAAACTATTTATGAAATATATGTATGCACTAAGAATATTATTTATTCTAAATAAAAGGCTTTTCATAAATAAAATCATAAATTTAGAAAATTTTGATAGCTAAATTAAATATTACATATATTATTTTGAAACTATAAAAATAAGAAAAAATGTTTTTCTAAAAATATGTACGCTCGCACATATTCGCACTCGTCGAGCAATTACGAAAAAAATAAAATTTCGTGCGCGACGTACAATACAGCTACACGACGTACAATACAACATTTTAAATCGGTACCAAATTTAATAATAAAAAAATAGTAGAAATTTAGGGGTTTTATATCTCGATAGGTGTCACCCCCAGTTTTCAGAAACAGGAGTATTTTTGTCATTTTATATTTTTGAATATTTTTATAATTTATTTTATTATTTATGATATTATTTTGGGGTTGAAATTTATTTTATTATTTATGATATTGTTTTGGGATTATTTGAGTCGGGTTCGAATTTCAACTCAATCCGACTTAAAACGAGGACCCGGGGGTAGTTTGACTCTAGTGGGACCCACACACTAGTTAGACATGGCCCACATGATATTAATTTTAGTCCACATGATATTAATTTTAGTTAGTAGTTAGACTAATTATTTATGGATAGGTTTAGTTTAATTAGAGACTTAAAACTAGACTAATTTGACCTCAACCTTTAACCCATTCTTAATTTAAATCAAATAGATTAGTGGAGGGCATTTTGGACATTCAAAATGGGGACATCTCACCCTTTTTGGGCAGCCACCTATGGGGGGGATAAGGAGTGAGTCACCATCTCTTTCATTTTATTTTATCCATCCATTTTCTCTCTCTTGTTCTTCCTCAAATTTTTAGAGAACAACTCCATTGATTTTATCTCCAAATCTACCATTTCTTCCACCAAATCTTCTTCTCTTCTCCTCTACTCCATAGTTAGAGGGTGCTAGCCAAGTTTGGGAGGATTCGGAGCTCGTTCGTGTCCTTTTGGAATCTTTACGTGTCGGTGTCGAGTCGGAAGGCTTTTTCCTTTGAAACTCTCTCCCGGAAGGTATAATCTCTTCTCTAATCCATCCCTACATACATATAGGAATATTTTGAACCCATAGGAATGACCCCCATGGTTGTATCTCCATTTGTGTCCATTTCGTGTCCATTTGGAGGTCATAGGAGTGTCATTTGTGTTGTGGTTGTGTCCTAGTGGGAAAAACCCCTATTTTGGACACTTGTATGCATATATATATATATATTGTATGAATGATTAATTAGAGTTTTAATCTCAGATTTATATTTTTAGAGAGTGGATTGATCTTATTTAGGATGGTTAGAATATGTTTTATTTAGATAGCTATGTTGGTATCCAAGTATTTTGGCCTACATGTGTTTTTTGTCCAAACAACCCAAATTCATCATAATTTTTATCCACGTTTTTAGTAGCTAGAGCAACTTAGAAATATCATAACTTTTAGCTCATAACTCTAATTAACCTTCCGTTTTTTTTAAAAAAGCGTATCGAAGTTAGCTTTCCAAATATATATTTTAATAAGTCAAATTCATTTTATAACTTTATGTAGAATTGTTTGAGTGTCAGCTGTACGAAAGATGAACGCGTTTCGGTATTTTCGCGATTTCGGGAGCTTCCGGACACGAAAATGTGATCCGTTTGAAGTTTCGGAAAGCTAACACGAAGATCTATAACATACTTTAATCCTAAAATTTAGTGAAGGCCCAATTGGTACAGTATTGGTTTTAAGTAGAAGAGTGACTATGCGACGTAGGCATTTTGTGTAACCTATGAGCCTAGTATGGATATCATGTGAATGTAGGTATCATAGATTGTCAAGAATATATATATATATATATATATATATATATATATATATATATATATATATATATATATATATATATTATTGTTATGTGATATATGATAGTATAGTGTGTGTTTGAATGAGATAAGGATGTGTGTGGTTAGTGGAGAGAAGTGAGATTGATAGAGGATATGGGTTAGTATGTGTTTGATGTTGTATAGATGGTAGTGTAGTGTGTGTGGGTTGTGAAGGTGAGAGAGTTAGAAGGATCATGCCATCCTATTTGACTTGAGGCTAGTGTAGTTTGTTGAGTGATTTGTGTTTTGGTTGAGTGGTAGTGTGTTTGTATATAGATGTGTGTAGGTGTGTTAGAAGCGAAGAGTGGTAGATTTGGTATATGTGTTTGTGTGTGTGGTTAGATGGTTAGAGAGTGAGAGAATGAGCAGAAAAGCAGCAGGAAAAAGCAGAAAGCAGTAAGCAGGAAAAAGCAGTAAGCAGAAGCAGTGCATGATGGTTTTTTGGGGTTTTTGTGGTCTCGAAACATCCCCTTTTGACCCACCTTAGCCCGAAATACCTACCCACACTTATCAACCACATTTAGTACTACGAAACCCCTAAGTTAGAGAGTGTTTTTAGTGTGTTAGGCGGTTAGTAGGGTAGTGTTTATAGTGGTAGAAAATAAGGTTTGTCAATGTTAGAAAGTATGCCATGTTATGTTATCTTGAGGGTAGTGGTAGATGTTTGAGTTAGTTTTTGAGAAGTTATTTTAGAAGTAGCATTCTAAGTTAGATGGTGGTTAGATAGATGATGTTTGTGAGGGAGAGTGAGTGTGGTTTAGAAGAATGAGTTATGTTAGATGTGGTATCTTGATATCTCAATATTACCTTAAGGTAATATGTAGGAGAGTAACATATTAGAAAAAATAGTTTTGATGCCCAAGAACCCTAGATTTTTTGGTTGGTAAACCCTAGATAGGATAGTATCTAGCTACCCTAAGGAGCCTAGGCTAGTATCTTGAGTATTAGCAGGGTTTCCTTTGTAATGGGCAAGGTATCGGGATTACCTTGGTAAGGGTAAATGTAGGTAATATGGTATAGTTAAGATATTGAGTTTAACTTCTAAGATATAGTTAGAATTAGGTTCTCTTGGTTGGTAATGGTTAGGATTAGTGTCCTCAGGCTAGTTTTGACCTCGGTTGACCATTTTGATCAAAAGTCAACAAAAGTCAACCGAAAGTCAAATTTAGCCTATAAGTGACTAGAATTGACCGAAACCAAACCAGAGTTGACCAGTTGACTGAAAATCAACAGTTAGTCAACATGTTTGACCTAGGGTTGACCCAAGGTTGACTAGAGTTGACCAGAGTTGACCAGGGTTGACCAGTTGACCAAAAGTCAACTGTAAGTCAACCTTTGACCCCGTTTGACCTAGTTTGACTTGGATTGACTCTCCGTGACCTGGTATGACCTAGTATGAACCAGTATGACCTAGTATGACCTAATTTGACCTAGTACGACTCAGTTTGACCTAGATTGACCTAGTTTTGACTTAGACTTGCATTCATGACTTAAATTAGTTTCCTTTTTTCAGTATAAAACCATGTTTAACTCATAGTATCTCATTTTAGGTCTGTGATTTACTCTGAGCATCTGTTCACCTTATCAGCTCAGGACCACAGGCGAGTACATTTACTGATAGTTTTCATTATCCTGATATCTACTATATCCGATTCAGTTGTAGTGTCTTACTTGATTCTCGACACGATAGTTCACGGACTAGTATACGTCGGATCCTGTCATGAGATGTTATTCCCAGATTTTTTGGTGTGTGATATCCATGTTTCATGTACTTATATAGACATTGATTTAGGAGTGGGCTGATCACCTGCTTTTGAATCCGTGTCATGACGTGCCATGTCCGGATCCATGATACTATTCGGGGATGGGGAAACTATTAGGGGTTATGTGATCAAAGCCTCCCTGTCACTATTTTGCTAGTGCTACCCTCACTTCACGTAGGGTGTAGCAAATACCCCATGTCTATGTTATCCAGGTTGGCCGGCATGACCCTTTCAGATTTTTATGTGATTGTCGGGCCAAGTGGATAACCCTACCATGATTCCCTAGCTGATCACATAGCGCTCTAATAATTCAAGTCACATTTTTATATTTATTTATCCTAGGAGGCTAAGTTCTGTTCGGGAGAAGGGTTACAACCCCGGTCCTTGTTTGGTTTAAGGGTTGTAACTCAGCTTCCGAATAGTTCCTAAGCAATCCTACAAATATATTGTCGTCCTATTCAATACTCACATCTATTATACATGCTAATTTTACCCTGTATTTCACATATCTTGTATTTCATTACACCGTCTCTTATAGAATTTGTCAATTCATATGGAACTGCTGTTGGTATTTGTACTTGCTCATTTTTCTGACAGGATACCGTTGACATATTACAGATGATTCTGAGGCAGATTGTCTGACATATTATGGTGTCGAGTCTGATGGAGTAGACCCGGACTGTGGCTTATTAGTAGAGCCACTAGACTTTGCTCACCCTGAGTAGTATAGCTAGTTAGGTTTGTCTGGCCTGCGAGCCAGCTAGCACTTTCAGTTTGTAGTAGTTACATATATTTTTTGTGACTCGGGATGTTTGTGTATAGCTCTGACTTGTGCGGATCTTGGACTATTTCCTGCTTTCATCTATTATATTTCCTTTTCGTGCTGTCTACCTTAGTTTGATATATGTGATTGAGACTGTATTGCTATGTCAGCTCCATTCGGAGAGTATATACGGTACAGGTATATTTATCTGTTTTAGTACAGACCCTATATACAGCGTTCTACTGCCGATACTGCGGCGTAGGCTGGACGTAACCACGTGCTCGTGCCCCTCTTCAGGGTGCTGGTCGTGACAATAGGAAAATCAAATCAACAACGATCCATCAAAATCAAATTCAATAATCAAGGAACGAGAGCGAACAAAACAAGGGAAAGGATTTCAAATTGAAGTTTAAATAAGAATATCAAAGGTCGTCCCAGGAATCTCTCAAGGAGTCCTAACTGTGATTGAGTACCTTAATAAATATATCCTAATCCTACTGCAGGCTGTAGTGATACTCTAGTTTGAATACCACTACATAAACTCGACTTGCATGAGCCACCACTAAAAACGTGTCATGACCCGCACACTAGAGTAAGGGCACGAAACATGGGTACGTCCAGCCTACGTCGCAGTGTCGGAGGTAAAATGCTGTTCTAGGTCACAACATCTAACAGTTTAAGGTAATAACAGTTATACTCTCCAAATGGGGGTGACATAAATATATCTCAATCACATCTAAGATAGATGTAAAACCCCTTATAATTTAAAGGAATATTTAAATTATTTTTTGGATTTTATTTAATTCTAATTTATTTTTATCTTATTTATATTATATAAATGGACTATAGCGATGGTTGAGTTTGAATATGCATGACGACTAGAAAGTATGGCATGCCTAGCATAGTCGGGTGCTTTAACTAGTATGCTAGCCATGTAGGAATGTCATGGTCATATTGTAATCTCTTGCATGTTAACCATTCAAATTATGGCCCAAGTTATATTTTTTATTTAATTAATTAGTTAAGAAAGCCTTTATGACTTTTTAGGAGATCCGATTGCACAAAACCATCCCAAACCTCTTCCAAGCCAAACACAACCCTATGTAGGCATGTTGAGAATTAATAAATAATAATAATTACATTTATTTGTATTTAATTCAGATTTTGTAGTGTAATTACACAGATAGAATTAAATAGTTCTATATTAGGAAACCCCTTAATCTAATCAACTTGTCAACTCATCAAACAACCAAATCAAGCCAAGTGGACCCCCACCATGATAATTTCGGCCAAGCAACCCCCCCATGGCCGAATGCATCAAATTAAATAGGATTTAAATCCTAGATTGCTTAAAATTTATTTAAGGATACGTTTAAATATACCAACTTATCCCAAATCTTAACCAAATCCAAATCTTTCTCTCCCTCACCTTTGGCCGACCAAAACTCCTCTCCCTCTCCATAATTTCGGCAGTAACAAACTCCCCATAGCCTCCATACATCATCTCCTCCATTGCACATCTCTCTATCCTTCAAAAAAATTTATCTCCTCCACCATACATCCCCGAAACCCCTCAAAACAAACCCTAAAAACTCCATCTTCCCCATCCAATCCTCTATAGCCATTATCAACTCTCCCATACTCACCAAGAGAGGATTAGCAAGCGAGGATAGCGAAAAAGATTGGAGCTTTGGTGAAGAGAAGTCATTATCACCCATGATCTTTGGTAAGAACCTAATCTTTCTTCTAAAAACCTTTGCTAAAATTCTGTAGAAAATGTTATTAATTCTGTAGAAATCATATTTTGATGGCTTTTGTTAGGTATATCTCCATAATGTTTTCATAAAAATAGGCATTATATCATGTGTCGGTAGGATTAAAATTAACCCCATTGTATAAAGAACTATGAGTTATGGTGGATATTTTCGAAACTAAATTTTTGTGTGTCATATACATAAATTAGGATTTTTAAGTATTTTTCCACAATTTTAGCAACTCAAATCTGGTCGAGAAAATTATAGGTCAAAACTAGCTAATTTCGGATAACCGGCTGACCTAGAATGTCCCAACTTGTAGTATAACTCAACCCTTGTATCTATGATATTATCATATAAAATAAATTATTTTATCTGTTTAAATATATTTTTGTTATTTTAGCAATTTTGAGTCATTAACTATGTTCCGGGCGAGTTTCGGGTAGACTAGCTGACTTAGTAAT
>JANAVB010006188.1:37500-39533 GCA_029216955.1 Iris pallida | reverse complement strand
CGGCTACTTCTCGATCTCTGGGGTCCTGGCTGCTTCTAGAATCACCTCGATGTCCTGAAGCCAAGCATCTGCGGCGATAGCATCTTCACTACCGTCGAAGAAGGAGGGTTCAAGCGCTTGAAGCTATTGGCCGCGCTGTTACCCTGATGACCTCCTCTGGTCAGAGCATCCGCCACTGCCTGGTGCAAGGCATCTCCACGACGATCTTGGGAAGCAATCAAGGTCCCGACGAGACCTACCAAAGTGCCATCATCAGGTTCGGCAGGCTGAACTGGCTGGACTGGTGGCTCTCCATCAGAAGGCACGACTCTGGAGGCTACTCCCGAATGCTGGGCTTGATCTCCGGGTTGCTGCTGATCCGCAGGAAATGCTCCGCCTTGCTGACCGGCAGGTCCAGGAACAATGCTGCTGAAGAAGACGACATGGAGAACAATAAGAAAGGACCAGGAAAGATCAATGATACAAGCATACAATCAGGACAAGAATCCAGGGATTCAGAAGATACGAGCAGAGATCAAGAGCGAATACTGATTAAGACATCTATTCGATAAACCCTCACATATCTTGATTTACAAGACCTGCATGGGCTACCACTTAAACCATGTCACGCCCCAGAACCAGAATACTGGAGAGCGGGGGCAGACATAGCCAGCTACGTATATGAAATGGATTCTATCTCGCTATACAGTCACGGCTGTCTAGATACATGAGGGTTTACTACAAGCCAACAGTCTCCTATGGTCATGAACAAGCCTAATGTCTCAATCACAAGCAAGTAAGTAAATGTTACAAGATGTATGATCATTAAATATACAATAATAAGACGTCCCAAATATTACATATTCAGCTGATCATGAAGCTAGTCGTTACAAAATGTTAGGACTAGTAAGAGTTTAGTCATACATGATCAACCCTAGGATCTGTCAATCATGTTTCAGCCCGTAGGCAGACAGTAAGTAAGTGCAATCGAGCTAAACAAGTGCTCGTCGGCTAAACGCCTCAAAAGAATTTTTTACAATAGAGTGGGAGAGCCAAAAATAACCCACTCGTTGCCAGAGTTCCGTCTAGTGGCCACCATCTGGCTGGAAGGTCGGTAGATCCTCTGGAGCTGCTCCGAAATCTGGCCACACAAAACCAGCTGGGTCAGACCCCAGAAGGAGCAAGTGCCACAAAGGAAGCTTCACTTAAGAACTAAAACCAGCAATTAACACAATAGTATAAATAAGTAAGAATAGGAAATAAGAAAATACATCAGGATGATATACGACGAGATAACCATGGAACTATTCAGATAACCAGGTTACAACCCGTAAACCAAACAAGGACCGGGGTTGTAACCCTTCGTCTGAACAGAACTTGGAATTCTCACCATTTATCGGTAAAATAATACAAGCACTCTGGTCATGCAGTAATCTGGGACAAAATCAGGACAAGACTAGACAGGTTAGACTCCATCCAATCATTTCACGGCCAAACAAGAACTACAGCTTGATACTTTAACTAACTAGGGTTATCACAAGCCTAGTTACTAGCAAGATGCAGTGAGAATCTTCCACAGCCACAAGCCCTGCAATCCATCCAGGTTACCCGGGTTAAAAGATTTAGAGTTGAATTCAGGTGGGGACATCGTCCAGGAAACGCATGTACCCTTAGGTAGCTTGAAGGGTACAACACATGACAGTGTGCTGGAAATGTGCCCTACTCGACGGCAGGCTACAGATCCCAAGGCGTGCCCAGGTAACGGGATTGCCTGTATCTGGAAGATCTCTTCATGACTAATGTATTAATCTAGTTATTAGCCTTAGTCCATTTCAATAGGTACTCCTGACCGTGGTACTCAGGAGTCCCCTCCAAGACATAATGCAAGACAGGACTGGATTATTTGTACAAGCACAATCGTCCACGGTGTCCAGGATTAATTATACAGGTCATGTCATGTCAGGTAGCCGTCGCAACAACTTATCAGATGTATCATGTCAGATTATCATGTCAAGTGTACTATTGGTCAAGAGTGCGCCACGACGGGCCACTAT
>JANAVB010006188.1:0-32500 GCA_029216955.1 Iris pallida | reverse complement strand
CGATAATTTGATTTATTCTCTCTAAAATACCTGCAACATTATTTTTGAAACATACCATGCTTGTGGTATCTTCTTAATGTGTACCAGATAAATATCATTCATATGTACACAACAAGAATAAAGGCTTTTCTTGACGGGGATTCCCTGTCAAGAAATCGGTATCTTGACGGTGTTTGCCATTAAAATCTTTTTATTGCAATTTCAATTACAAACAAAACAGTGTTACAATGTAGGACTTGGATGTAGTCCTAGGAGAACACTTTTGTTTATCTGGGTCCTGTCGATGGAGCGAGTGGTAATGCGTTGACTCCGTTGACGATCTGACGACGGTTCTCAGTTCTCTGAAGGTCTGAGTTGCTCTGGGTGCTGGAGTTTGCAGATGGGAAGAAGACGTTGAGTGTCTCTTCCGATCTTGGTGGATGATAACTCTGATGCCTTTTTCTGTCTGTGTACGTATGTATATTACGTGGTCGTAAGAAGGAGATGATCTCTCTATTTATAGTTTGCAGGCTAGCTGCTCATGCGCGCATATGTAGGATGTGCCTATACGTGGGGATGCCACGTGGTTGAAGCTGGGGAGACGCATGGATGATGCACCATCATTTGTGGGTTGAATCCTTCATGCTGCATTTGTGGGCTGATACGTAGCAGGGAAGAGGATCTTTCAGTTGCTGAGATCTTGGATGATTAGCACCCCTTCATAGGCTGAATTGAGTCAAAGGACACGTGTCGTAGGTCCATGGCTCAAAGATCTCAGATTTGGTAGAGAGTGATCTGGTAGGATATGCCTAGGATTGGGTGCATGAGAAGACTTTGGCTCACAACCTTCAGGAGTCACGAACCGGTCGGGACGTACGGCTTTTGAGGCGCATGCGAAGCTTCAGTAGCGATTTGACCTCTGTCTTTAGGGATCAGAGGAAGGTCTGAGGCGCATGGCTCTTGAAGCGCATGCAGAGGTTTGGACGCATGGCTGCGGAGGCGCATGCAAATGGCTGGGCGGCCACGTGGCTTGTAACTGCCGGGGAAAAGTAATGATGATGTTGATGTCAGCGATGCTTCGTCTTCTGGAAAAGCTACTAACTGTCCAGTCTTCGGGAGACGTGCTGCCAACTCTGTCACTTGAGCGTTAATTGCTTGATGGGTGACGAGCCGAAATGGGCGCATGGGTCCATGTTGATTAGGACGCATGGATCTGTGCTTTGTTGGACGCATCCATACGGGACGTTTGGAACTGACAGACGCATCTGTACGATGCACGGTGTCTGACCGACGCATCCGTTTGCATGACGCGTCTTTATTGGTCCGACTTTTGTGTTCTTTAAGTGCTTTAAATAGCCATTTTGACTTGGCCGAATTTGAAGCGTCAGGTTCATCACCATAAATGCAAATTCATTGCACGGGATTCGGAGAGCCGCCACTTGGCGCATGGGTTTGATTTGTCCGGCCTATAAATAGTGGCAAGGAGAGAGTTTGCTTCTCGTTCTCTCACGTCTTCTCGAATGAACTTATTTGCTCGAGCACATTCTGTTGACAATATGCTCCCGAGGGTGAAGATGCGATGACTTGTCTTCGTTTATGCACTTGAAGGTGACTGTTACATCCAAAAGTCGGAGTCGAAGGCTTCTGAGGTAGGCGGAAGGTGCCTGTTGCATCGAAAGATCGGGATGCTCGAGCCCTGTCTCCGTTATGCTGGAAGACCGCAGATCGGAATTGTGGTGCTCCCGGCTTTGGAGAGCTCTTTCTCCTGCCAGAGTGGGGTGTTGCCCATTCTGGTTGTGTTAAAAGCTGCTCCTTTAGCCGCGGATCGATTGCGGTGCTCTCCTCTTCCTTGGGCTTTGGAGAGCTCTTCCTCCAGCTAGGGTGGGGTTGATCGCCCATCCCTTGTTCTGCTCAATAAATGCTTCATTAGTTGAGGCACTTGATCGGGTCGAAGTGGAGCGCATATGCTGAGACTTCATGATGCACATAACTGAGACGCTGAAGGGATGCACATAACTGAGATGCTGAAGGGATGCACATAACTGAGACGCTGAAGTGATGCGCCTGGCTGATGATGCGCCTGTCAGGAGGCGCATGGCAGTTTGCTGCGCCTGGCTGTAGTCTTAGGAATTTTCTTTTTGTAGAATTTCTCCTTTGTAAAGCCTTTTTAGACATGTAAATAGACTTTTATATGAAATAAAAATCCTTTTGATGTCTATACTTTTGCTGTCTTGATGAGTACTTCGTTTGAGCTCCTTGGCATATGTAGGCACATAGAAATTCTGGCACATAGATGCGCTCTGAAAATCCATGCTTCTACAAGACCCCCTTCAAAGTTTTTAAAACTTTTCGTCAAATTTTGAAATACTTTGAATAAGAAGCATGGTGATGTCTTCAACGGGGCGCATGACTGTTCGGAGCGCATGATTACTCTGCACATCAGTGATGGGGCGCATGCTCCTCTCAGTTAATGCAAATGATAACGCTTCGAAGTAATCAAAAAAGATTAATGATGATCTTTTTGTATTATTTGCAGTTATCATTTCGCAAAACCCCAAGCGGTGGCTGACGTCACTCCTCATCGGTTTTCGCGTATGCCCAAGCCTATAAATAGGCGTCTGATGGAGAGAGAGAGAGAGAGAGTTCTTCTTCTCTTTTGCTTTCTTCTTTAGAGTTCTTCTTTCGAAAAACCCTAACTTCTTTTTCTTTCACGAGATGGCCCCCAAAACTCCTCGCGATGGTGCTGGCAAAGGGATGGAGCATGCGGAGTTCGTCGAGGAGGACATTCCCGTCGCCATTGAGACTCCGGCCGATGTTCGGCCTGCGGTGACGGGTGGGTGTGATCTCCCAACTTTTTAGACGAGTCTGGAGCACCTGGATGAGTTGTATCACGTTGTTGTTTCCTAACTCTTTGTCGCTGACGCGCATGGACTTCTGTCCTGATAATTGTTTCACTTAACAAAATGCCTGAAAATTGGCTTTTGAAAATAAAACGAAAAAAGTACAAGAAGTACAAATTTTTCTGGGAAGTATTGCTATGGAAGTCTGATCTGAAGGCGATCACTTTGTTCCTTGGACCATACGATGATGATGAAGATCACTGCTAGAAGATGAACAACTGGAAGAACTAAGTCACCAGAAAGGTATCGACGCACTTGGGCACTGATGGCGAGGTCGAATGCTTTCCTGCTTTGCTTCACTCTATTCTGGAAGAAAAGTTGAAGAAGAATGCTCTCGGGGAATCAAAGTTTCTGGGATCTGATCTCTATGTATCCTCCTCTGTCCCTGTGTTCCTTTATGCCCCCATTATAAAGAAAATAAGTCTATTTATAGACTTAACTCATTGTGCGTAAAAAGTAACAAAATTGAGTTTTGTACGCTGGTAACTGTCACCCACGATGGAAGTCACCCACTGAATATGTTGACATGCGTCCCATTATTCCAACAAAAATAGGGAGCACGTATACACGTTCTTCAATAAATGCGGTATGAAAGCCACGTGGATAAACCACGTTCCAAAATAGTCAGGAAGGATCAGGCGTATAAACGTCCCTAAAATATGCTCCGAGCGTAAAGTAGCAACTGACGTAAAAATAACACAATTAAAACTTCTCAACGTAAAGTGGCTAAAATAGCCTTGAGCGTAAAACTAGCCCAAATAGACTTTACGCCCACAATAGCCTTGAACGTAAAAGCTCACATAACTATCGTGCGTAAAAAGAAGTAATTATTGAGCGTAAAGTGGCCTTTTTTGCACACCATACGACAAGTATCGAGCTTGGTAAAAATTCGATCCTCTCGACTTCTGTGTTGCATGTTGTCAGCAAATCATTATGTCAAAGTCATTATCACTTGCATTAAATGCATGATTTGACAGCCTATTTCAAGCGTAAAGTAGTCGGCTTGCCCCTGGCGTAAAATAGCTGACTTGTCCCTGGCGTAAAACAACTCATTTTGAGTGTAAAGTTCTATCTCTTTGACTCAGTTTATGAAGCATTTTTTTACGCTCCTACAAGACCCCCTTCAAAGTTTTCGAATATTTTCAAAATTTGAAATACTTTGAACAGAAGCGTAAAATTCGGGATTTGACCATTCAGCGTAAAAGTTGGGATATGCAACAGTCATCCGCGTAAAAGTTGGGATATCCAACAGTCGGCAAAAAATCAGGAAATTTGAACCGATTTGAAATTCTCTATAAATAAGGCTTTTTGGAGAGAGAAAACACTTTACTTATCTTCTGTATTCTCAATCTCCCTTATTCTCTTTCCTCTTTCGAATCTCTTACTTTGATCCAATGGCCCCTAAGAAGTCGTCCGCCGCCGGCAACAAAGGCAAGAAGCCTGCCGTCGATTCTTCGTCAGTTGACCGCGCGTAGACTCCTGTCCGATCATCAGCCGCATCTCAGCAAAGTAACCCCGCTGTGGCTCCTCCAATGAGGGGTAAAGCACTCCCCTATGGCCGAAAAATTCGTCGGAGAAGAGACCCAAATCTTTCATTTCACACCCACGTTATACGTGTCAGCGTAGAAATTAAAATAATCAAAATACGCCCACGTTATACGTGTCAGCGTAAAATTAAGAAATATGCTCACGTCTATACGTATCAGCGTAAAAACTTAAATTACGCTCATGTCCATACATGCTAGCGTAAAAGCTAAAATACGCTCACAATTAATGTGCCAGCGTAAAATTTGAAATACGTCCACATCTAATGTGCCAGCGTAAAATTTGAAATACGCCCACATCTAATGTGCCAGCGTAAAATCTCACAAAAATGAAAAAGACTTTGTGTAAAAAACAAAGAAATTTTTTTTTACCCTTTGTATGTAAAACTTAGACCAATTTATCTGCATAAAAGATATCAAATTAGATTTTCACTAAATTGAATTTTCTTTTTCTTTTGGCAGTGGACTTACAAATTCACCCTCTCGCAGAAGTCTTCGGATCATCAGTTGGCATGGTGGGTTCGAATTATCTTGAGAATCTGTCTCACGTAGCATTTCCTCAATCGAACCCAGATTATCCCATAGAGAGGGCACAGTTGATAGCTGCTCAGGGGGATAGGATGCTATTATCTATGATAAATAGAGAATCGTTGACCTCACTGAATGAACAACAATTTACAAAACCAGCCTTCTTATTTGGGGATGCAATTGATTGTAAATCACAGACACACCCCAAGAAGGAGTCCTGGGTGTTCAAATTTGGAGAGAGGGCCATATATCTCCCTGATATGGATAGAGATTACCCTTTGTCAGCATTCTTCCATGCCATTCACCCTCGACAAATGCTGTGGAATCTGACTCCCAGCAGTTACGGAAGACCGGGTAGAATTGTTTTCAAGAGGGATCATACCAATGATATGGGGTATTTTACTAGCGTTCCCAATGGCGGTGTCACTTCTTTCTCTGGTCTCATGCCGGGATTTACTCCAAGTGAAGATTCGGGTTTAATGCAACCAGTGCAGACCCAGATGTTTGTCAACAAGTTTATTAGGGATGGAGTATTATATCCCGAAACAAACCCCAGGCTACCGGGATGGTTGACTCCTCTCAACCAGAACTGGATCCAGATCAGCATTTGGATGATGAAGAACTTCGAGACGGAGCTGAAAGATATTGGCATGTACGAAGCAGTAGCTTCCACTAGTCACGGTATACCATTGAACATTAACCTATTCTTGGCCCTGATGGAGATATACATAAGTTCGACTGGAACTTTTGCGACCCCAAAAGGCAAAATGGGTTTGGCACTCCATGAGATGCAATTCATCTCAAAACTGCCCATGGAGAAGCCCCGTATGAAGAATACATTCCCTCCAACCGGGAATTTGCTGAAATCAGAGAGACAAACCCTCAGTTGATTGAGGTGTATGAAGAATTAATGTGTCACTACATGATTTGTACTACCATGCATGAAAGTACATCTCATCTAGCATATATTAATAAATGGAAAACGTATCTCTTCTTCCACAAGGATAAAATCTCCAAGGATGACAAGGAAAGATTCCAGGAAAATAAAGCTCCAGCTATCAACACAGATTCAACTATTCCAGCCAACAAAATTTGGGATATGACGACTGTCTATAAATTCCCAAATAAATATCTGTCCACTAAGACTGGGGAGTTCCCTGCTGGAACTGAAGCCTTGAGCTTCCTTAGATACGGCAGCCAAAAGATCTCTAGGAAAGCTTTGCTAGCAGGCTTCCTTTCTTTATGGCTGAGAAGATGGGTCGTACCAGGAACTGGTACTGTTGACAGAATCCACCGTAGCGTACTATGGCCCGCAGTACGCTTGGTTTTTAAAGTCAAAATTAACCTGCTATCGGCGATGGTGTGTCGAGTAAATGCAGGTTTGAGGACTTTCGGTGAGGAGTTAATCAACAACGCTCCACATCGAAACACATTCCCCAGGATAGAAATGCCCTATACTTATCTGATGGGCTGGTTATTACACCACAACTGCAATCTGTTGCCACCAGGCCCAGGCGATGATGCGGAGGTCTTCCTCCAAAAATTCAGCAAGGCTACATGGACTACCATGTCGGTGGCAGATACTCGTGCAGTTTTGAATTATTCTTATGGTTGGAACTTCTTCTGCACTCGACCACAAGTACCAGCAGATTGCTTCGGTGTTCAGTTTGAAGATGAAGTCGAAGGAAGAACTGTATTGCCACCATCAGTCTTCAAATGGCTTCAGTGCATCAGGCCTTCTCACCTGATGTATAGAAATGAAGATAATTGCACGTTCGAACCATATCTACCCAGTAGGTTCGCTCGTTAATTTGGGTATGACCAACTTCATGTTGGTAATCCCTGTACCAGTTTTTGTCATTACGGAAAACTGCTTGATGGTGCTAGGGGTTGGAGATATTTCAGTACTGCCCGTACAGGAGCCAAATTTAGAGTCTCAACTGCCACCAGCACTACAGAGCTACGTATTCTCCACTCGTACGCTCACTTTTACGCTTTTATCCGTTCCTTTGCCCACGGCTATAATATGAAAGGTATCCTGAGATGGCCTAAGGAAGGCAATATTGAAGAACCAGTCAGGGTTCCAACAGATATCCCTGACGATGCTGCTGTTCCAGATCCTTATCTGGAAGTTATTGCCACAGGAATGGGAGAAGAGGCGGCAGAACCTATTGTTATTGAGAAATCCCGTAAACGGAAGCAGAGTACTACTACTACTCTTCAAGTAAAGACTCCCGAAAAGGAGAAAAAGGTTACCGTCAAAATGCCTTCCAAACCAAGAGTCACTACTCCAGAGGATGACATTCCTGTCGAAGAGCCGCCACATGTCGCATCCTCTTTAACTCATTTTGAAGAAGGATCTTCAGCCTCCCAAGCAGCCACATCAACCAAAGCTGTAGGGATTTTATCACCAGGACGCCTTAGTACTTCACTCCATTTAACCTTACCACAAAAGGCACAAGTAGTTGAAGGTGTCGCTCCACAATCTATTCCACTGGATGAATCAGCTCTCGATTTTGATGATAAAGATTGGAATGGAGATTATGACGCATATTTGGTATGTTCTACACCTACTCCAGGTATATATACAAAATCTATACAAGATTATATATTATGATTTTGTATTTTAATTTGTTTTGTTCATCTTGCAGGTGTTATTATTGCACCAAAACCTATGGCTCCTCCTTCTCTTCAAGAAAACATTTATGAGGAGAACCCGGAGTCTGAGGAAGAAAGTTCTTCTTCAGATGGAGTAGAAGAAATTCAACCAGAAGAGGAGCTACGACAAGAGCTTGAAACCGAGGTTCAACCAGGATTATCTTCTCATAATGACAATAGCGAAGAAGAACAAACTGCAAAAAAATCAACTACAGATCAAGAAACAGCTGATGAAGAAAGAACTGATCTCAATAAAGAGATTGAAGTGTTTCTAGAGTCTGAACAACCAGAAGTCCAAGAAGGTGATGAAGGCGTAGTCAAATCGTCAACTGAAACTGTTATTACTATTAATCCAGTAGAAGTTCATGAGGAGACAATACCTGAATCTGAATCAGCTGCTCCGACTGTTATTCCATCTACCACAATTACCGCCACTAGAACTCCAAAAACGGCTGGAGTAATAAGTACTGAAGACTTGACTCCAAAAGCTCCTAGGGATCGATTGGCTATGGTAGCGACGACTACATCGTCTATATCTTCGTCTGCTACCGAAACAACCTCACTTGCTCCTAGCCTTCGGAAAAGAGACTTGGTAGAGATTGCTGCAACACCGAGCTCTAATGCAGAAATGAATCTCCTAGTTAAGATTCACACTGAAGCTTTTTACAAGACTTTGGCAGCTTTGATTGATATGGTCCTAAATAGGGGCCTTAGTTATGACAACTTGAAAGGCGCGATTGTTTCCACTATCAGGAATGTCGCCATGTTTAATGATGTTGAGAGAGCAACTGCATTAGAAAAGGTAATAGAAGAACTTGAGCAGCCTCTTAAAGAATATCTGAGGCTGACAAGTGAAACCACTGAAAGTCTCATTCAAGCTGAGTACAATACTTTATCAGCTGAATTCACTGCTCGAGAGACTACTTTCAATAACTCTCTCAAAGAACACAACAATAAAGTCGCCAAAGAGAAGGCTTTTTTAGCTGATGTAAAGCCTCAGTTGGAGCATTATAGAGAAGCCTATGACACTTCGAATACGAAAATTCAGGAGCAAAATGATAAAATTTGTGAAATGGAGGCCGAACTAGCTCGTTTGAAAGTTGAGAAGGAGCAATTAATAGCAGCTCGTGACCAATATTTGACACAGAGCTCAATCTTGGAGGAACAAGTTTTTGGAGCTGAATCTACTATCAAGCACCTCGATGAAGCCAGAGATAATCTGATAGCTACTTTTGCTAAATTTTCTCCCATTAGCACTCCAGAAGCCCGAAGACAGATAGCTACTGAAAATATAATGGGCTCTCGTGAGAAGCGTTTAGCAGAGCTCAAAAAATTGCTGAAAGATATGTCTGCTCCGCCTTAGGCAAAGAAGGAGCTTTTGTAATCTTTTATCTTATTCAAGAAATGAAAAATATTTGTTTTGTGGTCCTATCGTTTATTTTGAAATTAAAAAATAGGTATGAGATAAAAAATACTTATCAGAGGTAATATGGACATGATAAGTCTTTGAAACTCAAATAAATTGTATCTATCCAGAAGTAATATGGACATGATAGATAATGAAATCTCGTTTTCTGTTTAGAGTGTACAATACTATCAGAGGTAATATGGACATGATAGATCGTAACAACTCAAAGAAAAATAGATTAATATTTATTCAGAGGCCAAATGGACATGATAGATAGGAAAAGAAATAGATTTAATACTTATTCAGAGGTCATAAGGACGTGATAAATAATAAAATCTCATTTTCTTGTTTAGAGTATACAATACTATCAGAGGTAATATGGACATGATAGATCGTAACAACTCAAAGAAAACTAGATTAATATCTATTCAGAGGCCAAATGGACATGATAGATAGAAAATACAAGCAGATTTAATATTTATTCAGAGGTCATGATAACATGATAAATAATAAATCCAACTTTTTATACCAACTGGTAAGATAAAAGATTAAAAATTCTTCTTCGAAGAGACAAGTTACCAGCTTAAGTAAACATTAGTAGCTGGAGAAATAAGAAGACAGATGTCATTGAGGATACATGCCAATATTGATAAAAGAATGAATGAACCAACGTATTTTTCAGGAAACGAAAAGTCGATTCAATTCCACAATTGAATGAATGAATCTGCCGTAATGAATGAACAGGTCTTTTCGGGAATGAAAAGTTGTTTTCAATTTTAAAAACCAATTCATTAATAGATCTCTCCTATAAATAGTTGAGAACTCTTTGTTATATTTCATTCTTATTTTCACTCCTCTATCGGAAATATCTTCCAAGGATGTGCAGCAAAAGAATGAAGTTTCCATGAAAGTTGAGGACGTCATCGAGACGCGTCCCGTTGAGCCAATTGTGTCAGGCCTAACCGAAATAAGCGAAGGCTCTTCTACGCCCAAGCTGCCGCAAGAAATTTTTGCGTTCTTAACAGAGCCAAGGAAAACTCTTGAGGAAGAGACGCTGAGGATGGCCACCTGCAAGTTTTTTGTGAATTCAGGCAACGATGCCTTCGATGCATTAGCCGACTATGTATTTAATAATGAAGGCAGTGGTCCTCTTCCTTAATCCTTTGTTCAGAATAAAAAAAATTTTATTTTCATTTTTTTATACATAGTACTTCTTAAGAAATTTGCCATTGATCGGCATCATGAGTAGATCTCCATTGGGTTTGGATAACCGATAGGCGCCATTGGAAAACACGGTCTTAATTACATAAGGGCCTTCCCATTTTGCTTGGAATTTCCCTTTGCTTTTGTGAGTCATCACCATCGGTCTTCGAACAGCTAATACCAGCTCGCCAACCTTGAATATCCTCTCTTTAACTTTACGGTTGAAAGTTCGAGATATACGGGCTTGATATAGCTCAATATGCTATTGTGCTTGAAGACGCTTTTCGTCCAATCATTCAAGTTCTTGGAGTCGTAAGCGATCATTATTCTCTATAGTTAGCTCATTAGCAATGGCTATTCGAAGAGATAGAATCTGGATTTCCAATGGAAGGACAGCCACACATCCATAAACTAGTAAGAATGGTGTAAAACCAGTAGGAGTTCGGACTGTTGTTCGATAAGCCTATAAATATTCTCCAAGTTTCTCATTCCAATCACGTTTATTAGAAGAGACAAACTTTTTGAGAAGTTTAATGATCGTCTTGTTGAAAGCTTCGGCTAAACCATTAGCAGCTGGATTATAAGCCGTAGAAGCCAGATTTTAAATTCGATTCTTATCACAGAACTGATAAAATGCCTGACTGGCAAATTGTGGTCCATTGTCATGAATTATCCGTCAAAGAATCCCGAAGCGATAAATGACATAGTGTTTGATGAAGCTGATTACATTAGATGTTTTCACTTCAGTAAGTGGGACTGCTTTTGCCCACTTAGAAAAGTAATCGGTTATAGCCAATATAAACCGATGTCCTTTAACAGAAGAAGGGTTAATCGGACCAATGATATCCATACCCCAAGCTTCGAAGGGCAAAGAAGCTGCTATAGGATGTAGAAATTCAGAAGGTTGGTGGATAAAGTCAGCATAAATCTGACATGCTTTACATCTTTTAGCGTAATCTACAGCATCTGCTATCATGGAAGGCCAATAATACCCCATTCTTCGAATGTGGTCCTGTAACTTCGGCCCTGGTTGATGAGCACCACAGACACCATCATGAGCCTCACGGAGTGTCTGTTTAGCTTCACTCTCTGAAAAACAGCGTAGCAAGAGTCCATCGTATGAACGACGATATAACATATGTAAAGACAAATCATAGTAAAATCGAAATGATCGTCTCTTGATTGATGCAGCTTCTTTTGGATCTTCAGGTAAAATCCCATGAACCGTATAGTCAATGAATGGACTTCTCCAATCCTTCTGCTGGGAACTTGACTCTGTAGTATAACTTTGTTCAATATACAGATTATTCTTGACACAAAATAAGTCTCGGTCCAACAAAGTAATTGTATTTTGTCTTCGAATTGGAACAGCCAAGTCTGCAGCTAAGCTAGCAAGAGCATCAGCTTCCACATTCTGAGAACGTGGTACGAATTCGATGAAGAATCCTTTGAATAAAAAGATCAACTCGATTACCACTTAATGATAAGGGATGAGATCAAGATTTCTGACTTCATAAGTTCCTCTAACTTGATTAACAATTAGTTAAGAATCTCCATAAGCTTTAAGGAACTCGATATCCAATTGCTTTGCTACTTGGAGCCCAATCAGCAAAGCATTGTATTCTGCTACATTGTTAGAGCATGGCTCATTGAGAGAGTAGGCACGATATATGACCATTTTATCAGGAGAAACCAAGACGATTCCTACTCCAGAGACGATATTACCTTTAGGTCCAACCCGTGATGCTCCATCAAAATATAATTGCCAGATGTCATCGTTCAAAGTCATGTTGCAATCCACGACTTCATCTGGAATGTCCTCATATAACTTCGATATTTCAGGTATAGGATGAGCAGTTAAGAAATCAGCTAATGCTTGACCCTTCACTGATTTTTGAGGTACATAAACTATATCATAAGGAGTGAGCAACATCGCCCAGGTAGCTAACCTAGAGTTAAGAATGCTTGGTTTTCTCATCAATACCCGAATGGGATTTATTCTAGAGATAACATGAATAGTCTGTCCTGTCACATAATATCTTGTCTGCAAAAACTAGTGCCAGACATTCCTTTTCTATAGGAGTATACCTGTGTTCAGCTCCAACCATCATTCGGCTAAGATAATAAATCGCTTGTTCATGCCCCATATCACTTTTTTGTGCATGAAGAGCACCAAGTGAATGATCCAAAGCTCGAACATATAGCAAAAATGGTCTTCCTACCACTGGAGATACAAGAATAGGTGGATTTGTAAGGTATTGTTTGATATCATTGAAGGCTTTCTGATACGCTTCATCCCAAACAAATGATACACCCTTCTTTAATAGACGGGAGAAAGGTTGACATCTCCCAGAGAGATTAGATATAAATCTCCTGATATAAGCAATGCGACCCTAAAAGCCACGGAGTTCTTTCAGATTACGAGGAGGACGCATTTCAAGAATTGCTTTAACCTTATCAGGATCAACATGGATACCCTGAGAAGTAATGACAAATCCTAAAAACTTGCCACTAGAAACCCCCAAAAAAGACTTAGTAGGGTTCATTTTCAATTGATGTTGGCGCATCAAATCGAATACTGTCTTCAAGTCTTGAATGTGATCATCTTTTGATCGATTCTTGACAGCAATGTCATCTACATAACATTCAATTGTCTTCCGTAGATGTTCTTGAAAGATGTTGCTCATAGCCCGTTGATACGTGGCACCGGCGTTTTTAAGACCAAATGGCATAACTGTATAGCAGTAAACCCCAAGGGGTGTATGAAAAGCAGTATGTTTCTCATCTTCTGGATGCATCTTAATTTGATTATATCCTGAGAATCCATCCATGAAAGACATACGTTCAAAACTGTATATATTGTCTATCATGACATCGGTAATCGGAAGTAGAAATTCACCCTTTGGACAAGCTGCATTAAGATCTCGAAAATCTATGCAAACTTGGACTTTTTCGTTCTTCTTCATAACAGGAACAATGTTGGCAACCTAATCGGGGTGTTGTTCTTCACGAACAAAGCCACATGTGATCAGTTTTTTGACTTCTGCCTCAATTGCATCCAGCATATCTGGTCGAAAATGCCGTTGCTGTTGTTTTACAGGCTTGGCATTAGGAAGAATATTGAGTTTATGAGTAGCAACTTTAGGATCTAGACCCGGCATATCATCATAACTCCATGCAAAAATATCAATATATTCTTTGATCAGTTTTATCAACTCTTCATTTTCATCTTCAGAAAGGTTTTTACTATGAATATTGGTTTAGGCGTAGTTCCATCTCCAACATCAATCTGGACAATCTCGTCCTCTGTAGGTGGCTGTCGCTGTTCAAAACGAAGTTCCCATTGAGTGTCCATCTGTTGAGCCTAAGGATCATTCTCAAATGGTTCAGATTCACCATCAGTTTGAACCATGTTTACTGAGAATATTTGTTCAGATTCATCATAATAACCTCTTCTAACATATGAGAAGTAAGACGTATCGGATTCGATGAATTAGATTTCTTCCGAATCTGATGATTGTGAAGAGCTAGAAGAGAATTCTTCTTGAATATCGTCATTAAACATATGGGACGGATCATATCCCAACCCATGACGAGTTTTCTGATAAAATGGATCACCACTTAATGGTAATCGTCTACCCTTGCCTTGATTAAGACCTTGTATAGTCTTCAAATCATATCCCATATTCTGGATAATCTTGAGAGATTGTTGACTATATTTGTCAATTCGGATTCTTCCTTTATCTTTATCTCTAAGATCATCCGTTTGAACAATAGGGATATTTCTAGCCAGGCCAAACACAATTTGACGCTTGTTTTTCTTATCAGACGGAATCACGAAATAAGATTCCTCGTGACGTCTATAAGTTACACAAGCTTACGATGAAGCGGCTACAGGAAGAAGATAGGGAGAAGATGTTAGGAACCTCTGAGCATAAGGTCCAACATCGACATGAGGAGGAAATTTTTTTTTTTTATTGTCAATGTATAAGGTTTCCTCTGTATCTATGTCATCTTTATATTGATGACTTTGATTATCAGAAGATAAAGTCATTCTTTCAACAAATTTGACAGCCATATACTCAAAAAGAAAAACTTCATTGATATCGAAAAGTACAAAATGATCAATATTAACATCATTTACAATTTGACTACTACGCTTCAGATTGATCATTAACGGATCATCGTCCGTCTTCTGCGTAGACTTGCCAAGATTGACGATCAATGGTGGTTCTAGATCATTCGTACGAAAAGTACGCCCTTTGACCTTGATCACAAGAGGTTGAACTTGACTTTTAGCAGAAACATTCACTGATTCCTCAGATGAAGCTTGAGTTCTTCCTTTAACCTTGATCATCAGAGGTTGATTGTTGACAGGTTGGGGTTGAATTCGCCAATTGACTTTGATTTTCAAAGGTTGCTCTTCTGATGAATCTTTATTAATAGACTGATCTTCGGCAAATGATCGATCTTCAGCCATGTCTGATATCTCCTTTACATGTTCTTGTTTGTAGAGCTTTGAATCAGAAAAATAGGCTTCGACACCCTTGAAAGGATTGATATCAGCAAACTCAGTCTTTACAACCCCTTGGGAATCCACGTACTTGAAACATTGGTCGAGAGTTGAAGGCACGATGTTATGCTCATGTAACCACGGTCTTCCAAGAAGGATGTTGTAGGATACGTCTGAATTAATAACCTAGAATGTTGTCATTGTTCGAAGATCACCAATATGGATTTCAGACGAATTTTCCCCAGTGGTTTACTCTTTCAGAGTTGAATCCAACGATTGTGGTACTAGTGTAAGTCAAGTCACTAGTAGGAATCCTCAACGGTCTTAGCATACTTTAAAGAATTATGCTAATGGAAGACCCAGGATCAATATAAATCCTGTCAACTTCAATGGATTTAATATACCCAGTATAGCACAAAGGCCTGTCATGCTTGTTATGCTTCAACAGCACATCTTCTTGTGTAAAGGTAATATTAGGAATTACCTCCATCATACTATAACATTGTGGGCATGACACTGGTATATTATCAGGAGTCTTGAGTTGAGCTAAGCAGGAGTCAGCTTGCAGCAAAGCTTCACTCAAGGTTTCGCGACTTTCTTTAGAAAGGCGAAGCAACTCGAAGATAGATAGTCTAGCCGGAGTATTGGCTAACTGGGCTAGAATATCAAATTTATAGGATTTCGTCACCACCCCCTGACTGGAAGCAGACTTCAATGGGACGTCAAAGCGTACTGCTTTCTGTTTCCCCTTTTCAACCACAGATGGTTTAGCAGGAACAAGAGACGGTTGAGTTGGTGGTGTTTCAACATTCTCTGCATCTTTGGAGGATCCCTCATAATCTTTGTGGTACTCTTTCCCAGATTTTGTACCAGCAAAGGTTTCTTCTTCAGACTCAGAAGAAGGAAGTACCATATTGCAGGATTTAGTCTTTCTTCCCTTAGCCTTCTTCTTACGAGGATTGTTATGAGGAACCTCAGAACCCAATCCAACAGTGGATTTTTGACTTTGAATTTGTAAAGGAAGCCGTATTCCTTTATCATAATTCAAACCTTCTGCCTTTTGAAAGTCATAACCCATCTTCTTCATGAGAAGGACAGATTGCTGACTGTACAAGTGAGTGGGCAGCAGACTTTTAATAGGTGGTTCAACAGAGGAAGAAGAAGAGATCTCTGTAACTACAGGAGAATGAGAAATAGAAGTCTCTGTATCTACGGGAGGAGAAGGATTCGGGATACGAGGAAAAATCCCTACAGGAGCTTTTTCATAAGCAGCGAAGACTTGTTGTGCCCTGTATAAGGGAATACTATTCATGGCTAGCCAGCTTGAGCTTTGTAGGAGGAGCTAGACTTGGAGGGCATATGCTCAATCCTCTCAGTCTATCTTCCAAAGGAATGCCATCCCATAAATAATCCAAATTATCAGGATCTGGAATAACATGAGAAATCATGTTGCAGGTTTTGACTTTATTACCTTTCCTAGATTTTGAAGTTTTACCTTTATCTTCCATTTCAGGTACTAAGTCAGGATGTACCCATATAATTTTACCATTCTTCAATGTAAGAGGCAACAATCCTTTATTTTCTTCCCTGGCAGGCGGATATTCACAATCTTCATCGTCGCCTTCGAATTGGAACAATTCCATCTGGTATTTGTTGAGAAGGAAAATATCCAAATTGAAGAGAAACCATATTGGTTGTGACCGTATGCTCATCGTTAGTTAAAGAGATGGCATTGGCATTAATCAGCTCCTGGATTTTCTTCTTTAGGACATAACAAGCCCTGGTAGGATGATTGATGTATCTGTGATAGATACAATATTTGGGATTGTCAGTCAGATTACCTCATTAGGCCTCTTTGGCTCCGGGATCTGGAGTTTTCCACTCTTCACCAGACATTGGAATATCCCTGGGATATCACTATCGTCAAAAGAATATTCTTATTTTGGCTTAGAAGACTCCTGATTATTCGACGTCGTTTTGTTTTTGGAAAGATTAACCATAAGGGTGTCCTTTCCTTCTGTATTACGATTGCCAGAATTATTAGCAGGATTACCTTTCTTTCCCTTATCCTCTGAGGCAAAGATCATTCCATGTTCACGAGCCAACCTACCATTGGTCTTCGGCAGAAACTGCTGCTATAATAAACGAGGCCCAATCTGTGAATTGGGAACCCGTGAAGACAGCAATGGATGGTCGCAGATTCATCTTGCATGTATCAATTAATGCTGAATCTGGCATACCAGGAGGCATCTTTAGAGTCGTCTGTCGGAAACGTTCAATGAACGTCCGAGTATCTTCTTTCTCCTTTTGTTTGATTTCTATTAAGGAGGACATGTTCATGTCCATACCTCCTTCATAGAAGAAGGAGAGAAACATTGCCTTAAATTTGTCAAAAGATGAAATGTAATTGTCGGATAAACTACGATACCAGTCGTAAGCTGAACCCGTCAAGCACGTAATGAACATTCGAGTGAGAAGAGCATCATTTTTCTGTAGATGTACAGTCATAATATCAAAGTAATTGATATACTGACTAGGTGAAGCCTTTCCATCAAATAATACCATTGATTGTGGCTTAAATTTCGGTGGAAAGGGTACATCATTCCAATGAGAAGGATAAGGTTGCTTAATCCCTAACCTCTGGAGCTGATCCTTGTGCTTCAAAACTTCAAACTATGCTTTGAGCTCACGTACTGCTTGAATGTCTTCACTGGTTTGAGGAAGCACATTTGATTGAATGGTTGTTGGATGTACCGTAACCCCCAACGGAGATGGTATATCTTCTGGAATGATAGGATCTAGAGATGCAGAATTTTGGTTAACAGCAGGCTCTTGAATATTCAAAGGTATATCAGCCCCTTGACTATCTTGAGTTTGTGCTGCTACCTGCACCGATGTTACCACTGCCGGTTGAGCAGTTTGTTGAGCCGTTATTATCTGGTGCATGCTTTGCATCATGTTAAGCATGTCTTTCAGTGATTGCTCAACGGCAGTGAGACGTTGTTCTGTATTAGCAGATGACGTCTCTGGTTCATCTCCAATAGCGTAGGATTCAACCTCTCTTGAAGATATAGAGGGATTAGTATAGAGGTATGAATCAACACTATCAGTTTCAGACTCAAAAGATTGAGTACCCCCAGCTTCTGAATCAGAAGTCTGTAACTGTCTTTGTCTTCTTGATCGAGTATTCTGATAAACTCCTTCAAAGGAATCAAGAAGTCTGTTGAATTGTTGTTGACCTGGAGTTTAGGATGTGTTTCGTCTAGAACATCATCCTCTGTTGGTATGAGATGCCATGTTGACTGATGCATATGACAACTCATCATCTTGTTGTTGAGGCGTATTAAAATTTAACCGATCAAAAACTGATCGTTTAGAAACCGAACAGCAACATTTAATTACAATCTGGTGACACTCACAATGATGATTTTCTTGGGGGAGTGTCACGGGAGATTGTCTATTTTTACGCTTTTGTATTAGCAATTCGCGTAAATCAGAAGGAGTAGATGAAGTAGTCTTCTTTATTACATTTGGGGTAGAAAAACGTTTAGTCCCTTGTGTATAAAAAAGATTACTAGCTGCATTCGCAGAACCAAACTGTTACTTTTTTATGTGCTTGGAGTTGTGTACGTAATCTTGAGATTTTTGAGCGAGAAGGACTCCATCTTCATTGCGTGTAATTTGTAAGTTTGGTATCTTGCGTACAGCAGTATAAGAAGGTTGTTGGTTAAAAACAGAAGTTTTACCAACTATGTTTTTATGCTTCATACGTGCAGGTACATTCACTTTAGATGCAGAAGCATCATTGTGAATTTTATCTACACTGTCACAGACATGAGATTTACCTTTACGTATAGAGCACAAAATATGAGTATCTGCCACGTCACAGACGGAGATTTTCCTTTACGTGTAGAATAGTAAATTTTGTGTGTCTACCTGCGTCATAGACGGGAGACTTATTGTTACGCTCAGAACGTAAAGCATAGGAGTCTGCCACGTCACAGACGGGAGACATGTTTTTACGCCCAGGACATAAAACATAATTTTTACTCTCAGGGCAGCAAAACCTGATTTTTACGCCCAGAGCGTAACACCGGAGAGTCTGCCACGTTACAAACGGGAGACTTGTTTTTACGCGAATGGCGTATCACCTAAGTGGAGACTGTCTCATCACAGATGGGAGCCTCTATAACAGGGGTAGGAAGGATTCCTTTGCCTGCAGAGACAGTAGAGAGATCCGAGGATGCCTTGGATTTGGAAACCCAAACTTTTTGCGCCTTCTGCGATTTCTGAACATTGGAGCAGCGGTTGCTACCCCCAGTCCGGAGCATTTCTTCATAGGCAGTCTGGTCGAAGTGCACAACCAGAGTCTTCTTTGTCGATCCAATTGACACATCATCGTATTGAGCAATTGCCTCCTCGTCAGAGGAGAAGGTCGTCCCCAGCAGAGTCGCCATTTTGTTTCACTTAACAAAGTGCCTGAAAATCGACTTTTGAAAATAAAACAAGAAAAAGTACAAGAAGTACAAATTGTTCTGGGAAGTATTGCTATGGAAGTCTGATCTGAAGGCGATCACTTTGTTCCTTGGACCATACGATGATGATGAAGATCACTGCTAGAAGATGAACAACTAGAAGAACTAAGTCTCCAGAAAGGTATCGACGCACTTGGGCACTGATGGCGAGGTCGAATGCTTTCCTGCTTTGCTTCACTCTGTTCTGGAAGAAAAGTTGAAGAAGAATGCTCTCGGAGAATCAAAGTTTCTTGGCTCTGATCTCTATGTATCCTCCTCTGTCCCTGTGTTCCTTTATGCCCCCGTTATAAAGAAAATAAGTCTATTTATAGACTTAACTCATTATACGTAAAAAGCAACAAAATTGAGTTTTGTACTGCTGGTAATTGTCACCCACGATGGAAGTCAGCCACTGAATATGTTGACACGCGTTCCTATTATTCCAACAAAAATAGGGAGCACGTATACATATTCTTCAATAAATGTGGTATGAAAGCCACGTGGATAAACCACGTTCCAAAATAGTCAGGAAGGATCGGACGTAAAAACGTCCCCAAAATATGCTCTGAGCGTAAAGTAGCAACTGGCGTAAAAACAACACAATTAAAACTTCTCAGCGTAAAGTGGCTAAAATAGCCTTGAGCGTAAAACTAGCCCAAATAGACTTTACGCCCACAATAGCCTTGAGCATAAAAGCTCACATAACTATCGTACGTAAAAAGAAGTAATTATTGAGCGTAAAGTAGCCTTTTTTGCACACCAGTACGACAAGTATCGAGCTTGGTAAAAATTCGATCCTCTCGACTTCTGTGTTGCATGTTGTCAGCAAATCATTATGTCAAAGTCATTAACACTTGCATTAAATGCATGATTTGACAGCCTGTCTCATGCGTAAAGTAGTCGGCTTGCCCCTGGCGTAAAATAGCCGACTTGTCCCTGGCGTAAAACAGCTCATTTTGAGTGTAAAGTTCTATCTCTTTGACTCAGTTTATGAAGCATTTTTTTATGCTCCAATAATGATGTGCTGAGGACTATTCCGCCGACGCGCATAGGTTTAGGCCCTGATTATGCGTCGAGGTTTTACTGCTGACGCGCATGGGTCACCCTGATGATGCGCCGAAGCTTCACTGATGACGCGCATGGGTTTAGACCCTGATGATGCGCCGAAGCTTACTGCTGACGCACGTGGGTTTAGCCCCTGATGCTACGCCAGGCTGGCTTGACACACCAAATACTTTGTCTTCTTAAAGTCTCTATATTGCCTGACTTTTATCTTTGCTGTGTCAGTATCGATGACTAACCCTTTGCTGAATGAAGTCCTTCTGGATGCTTCTCTTTGCTAAATAGGGGTTGATTTCGACGAGGAGGTTATTAACCCTGCGAAGACTGCTATCCTACTGAATCAACCTTCCGAGAGAATATTACAAATCCGGGATCAGTCGCCTATTTTTCTCCAGAGTATGATGGAGAGCGACAAACTGAAATCCGCTGAGTTCGAGGATGCAACTTTCTTGAAACCTGTCCTTTCTGTTTGGTGACCGCTTGACCTCCACCGAGGCGAAGGTACTAAGATCAAGGAGGACTGGTTCTTCTCTGCAAAGGGCATTGGTTCTGTACATACGGCAGCTTGAACGTCAATTGCCGCTGACGGCCTTCTACCATTTGGCTTCCAAGAGAAGGATGCCATGGAAACTTACTCTTCTCAAAGAGGGGACAGTGGGGGATACCCTTTCGATTGACGTTACTTCAAATCAAAGGGATACCTTGGTCGCCTAGCGAGCCGGGACCTCGTTCAGTTGCCGAACTTTGTGCCCTGGGAGCCTTTATAGTGATGTCCCTAATGACACCTTTGCCTTTGGTGCTTCGACCTTTGCAAATCGGATGCTAACATCGAAGTTTATGTATCCGAAAGGTGGTTTTAGGGTTGAAGGTTGGTGTCACCATGTGCCAAAGTGGGACGAGCTGACCCTTTGGGTTTTGTCGAAGTTCAGGGCTGAGCTTAAAGAGATTGGGCTGACTGCCGCTATCCGTGCCACACTAGGCAGGCATGGACCTCAACAAACATATGTTCCTTGCACTCCTGGAAATGTTCAATATCCAGACTGGACACTTTCTTTACTCCGGATGGGGGAGTTGGGATTGGCTCTCCATGAGATGTACGAGGTGTCCAAGCTTCCCTGGAACTCAGAACCGTATGAAGAATATTTCCCAACAAATGAAGAGATCCTTGTTCTCGAAGAGAAGGACCCGGAGACTGATGGCTATTTTTAAGGAGGTGGCGAGCCATCATTATCTGATGCAAAGGAAGGACAAAGGCAAGTCACAGCCTCATGTGACTACTTGGAGGGATTATGTCTTCAAGCAGGACCTGGCGGACTCTACGAATATTTGGTTTACGACTCCGCATGGACTGAAGCCCGCAGAAGTAACCTCCGAAATAAGCCGACTAGGCAGAGAAGATCTCCTCGTTCAAATGAGAGTGGCGAGGACATATACAGTTGTTTCTGGCATTGCGTGCACCGGATGTCATCCAAGGCAGTGTTGACTGCCTACTTGATGATATGGCTCTGGGACTGTGTGTTCTTAGGTGGGTCAGGCTCTGTAGAGAGGGTGACCCGAACCTCATTTTGCCAACAGTGAAACTGGTTTTTGGTTGCCCTTTGGCTCTCCTCCCCGCGATGGTGTGTAACCTGCTACAGGATTTGAGAGATTTTGCTGACGATGTGGCCCATGAGAGGGACAGAAAAGACAACTTTCTCCGAGCTGAGCTACCATTCCATTATCTGATGGGATGGTTGATTCTGCATCATCCCGAACGTGATGAGTCCGGGTCCTGAAGACGATCACGTTGAAGGTGACGCCTTTATCCGCCGCTTCTATAAAAGGAAGTGGCTGCACACCGGCGTCCCCGTCTGTAGGAGAGTCTTGTCTTATCTTCAGGGGTGGGTGATCGTCAAGGTCAGTCCCATCTTCAAAGATTTCGAGGCTGACCAAGATTTGGAAGACTCCGGTGAGGATGCAATCACTCTGCCGAAATGGGGGTTTCGTTGGTTGCAGAGTATTCGACCTTCCCACTTGGTCTACCGCAACTAGAATAAGTGTTATCTGGAGCCGTATTTGTCGAGCCGGTTTGCTCATCAGTTTGGTTACATCCAGCTAATATTACGGAACCCCAGTAACAGTCTGGGATTTGCTGGAAGTTTACTGGATGGAGCCCGGAGTTGGCAATATTATAATGCCGGGTGCACTGGGGTTCATTTTAATACACCAGTCCACAACCCTCGGCCACAGATCCTGTATTCGGCTGTTAAGCTGTATTGTGCCATGAATACTGTGCCTCCTGAATATGACAGGGAGACTAGTTTTATCTTTGGAACTCAGCTAGAGGCTACGAAAAACATGCTGGCGGCGGCCCGATCATATCGTCCACCAGAGTTGGCGGAATATCGGGCTGCTGCTACAGCGTCAACGGAGGCACTCGGGAAGATCCCCCAGCTGGAAAGAGGCGGGCTGACGCAGAAGCCGGTTCGTCTGTACCAAAAAGGCCGAGAAAAGCGACGACTCCAAAGGTGGGAGCTACGGGAGTGCCGTCTGTAACGCCAATGGAATCAGTTCTTGCTGAGGTAAAGACGTCCCCCATAGTCTGGCTCATTCTGTCATTTTTATGACATATGCTTTCTTTTTGTAGGAACCGTTGAAGAAGAAAACCCGGGTTTCGAAAACCGGGCATCAGTAAACCGAAGGAGGTGGCGAGCTTTTCTGACGAGCGCATTCCTCCGATTGTAACATCTCCCGTGGAAGAGAATCCTGACAATGTCGTTCCTGTGGAGATTTTAGTATCTCCAGATTATGTTGGAAAGGAAGCCGAGGATGCATCTATTTCGGGATGGTACAAGCGGTCGTGGGGGCCCCTGGCATCGAGGACCCAGCAGACACAGAGCTTCCAGATAAGGAAGTGGAGTGGAGTTCGTCCTCTTCGGATGAAGTTCCTCCGGAGATGAATGAGCCTGTTGTAGGAGCAATAGACATGGTTGAAACAGAAGATAGGGTTGATTCCCCTTCTTGTCATGATGAGGGGAGGTCGGCTGCAGCGTTGCCGAGACCTACTCCAGACTCAGCAGCGGAGGCTGAGGTAGCTGCCGACCGGAAGGTAGCGACAGATTCTATCCCCGTGGAGGGATTCGATGAGGAAGGTGAGACTCGTCCGTCGAGCCTGACTCTAGTAGAGCCGAGTCAGGAAACAAGTGCTGAACTCGCTGCTTTGCCAGAGGGGGAAGGTCCCGTACGGCCTGCTGATAGTGTGTTGGATGCGGAGGAGAAAGCCCCTGACGTCGGTGGTCCCTCCGAGCTTGAGAAGAGCAAGGGTCTGCTGGAACCCCCTGTTGTTCCTTCTACTTGGGGTACGATATCGACGCCCCTCTCGGCTCCTTTCGCTCTCTTGGCTCCTCGGGCCAGTGGCGAAGTTCAAAGCCCCTGTTGAGGGAGAGTCCGTTGATGCCGAGGTTTCTGTCTCGTAGATTGAAGTCGGTGGGTCTTCTTCAGGCCCGCCATCTATCACAGTACCTCCTGCAACTCCTGCCATAACGCCTCAAGTGCTGGCTGATGCAGATAAGTACATTCAGTTTGTTGTTGAAGCAGTGCACAAGATGCTGCAGAAGGGCGTATCAACTGTGCTGAATGCAAATTAGAAGTTTTGCGACGGCGAAAGCCATGGCACTCTCTTCCATTAGTTTGATACGTTTGCACCGTGGCCAAGATCACATGACTGTAATTTTGGAGGAGTCGGTGGTTGAGCTCGACCAGCGTCTTTCTGAACTACAGAGTATCCAGCGGAATGACTTTTTTGCTCTGATAGAAGCAGAACAGAAGAAGTTGATAGCTGAAGTTGAGTCGTCTTATCAGGCCACGGTGGCCATCTGGGACGGCGAGGTGGCCACTGCTGAGGCTGCAGTAGAGAGACTGTCTCAATCCACACAGGAGCAGGTAGAGCTGCAAGCCTCTTTGAAGGCTAGTATAGCGGAGGTTACTGCCAGGATTCGCCTCCTAGAAGACCAGAGGGCCAAACTTATGTTAGATCTTGAGTAGGCCCAGGCTGAGCACATCTCGTCCAAGGAGGAATAGGCAGTTGTTACTCGCCATATTCTTTCTCTGACTCACCAACGGCAGGAGTTGGACGCCAAGCATGAGAACGATACTGCCCCCGAGGCTGTGGAGATTATAGTGCCCCGCTCCGCGAAGGGACTAGATCGACAGAAAGATCGAATTGCTAGCTCAGCAACAGAAGATGATTAATCTGAGTGAGTGGACAAAGTCTCATTTTATGATTCGCTTGCATCTAATAAGAATCTGAGCTTTTGATTGAATGTATTGCTAATAACAAGATAGTAATCTTGAGTATGCTTATAAGAGAATCTGCACACTGTCTGCTAAGAAAGGGAAATGTTTTCTGCTTGAAAAGAAGATGGAATTGTTTATGACTTGCTCGATTGATGCATGATGGTTTCATTTGATATTGCATGTGCATTGGGGTATCCACTTAGTGACGACCTGAACCCTAGAGAGTCACAGCGGCTAGCGACGAGGTGAACCCATACGAGTCACAGCGGTTAGCGACGAGCTGAACCCAAGAGAGTCATAGCGGCTAGCGACGAGCTGAACCCATACGAGTCACAGCGGTTAGCGACGAGCTGAACCCATGGGAGGCACAACGGCTAAGATGGAAATGATATGTTGGTTTTTCAAAGATGTTTTCAAAAGAGATGTAAATTGACTCTGTATGCATGAAATGTACATAGGTAAAAAGTAGAAAGATCACATCACAAGAATCATTTTCTCACTAAATGAACAGTGATCGTTTCAAAAGATGTAGTTCTTTGTTAACAATTCACCAGTATGCTTATATACTGACCCACCATCAGTCTGCATGCAGGTGCACTATGCATCGAGAAGGATAGTCCAAAGCGATAGCCCGAGCCTCATCCTCAAGAGCCAGAAATCAGAAGAGATGCCAAGAGATAACATCTGTTGCAAGAGTTTGGTTTTGTATATAAAGGGATGTAATGTATGGGAACGGGATCATTGTAATCTGTAAAGTTCTGAGAGAATATAATATTGTATCAGAGAGAATCGAGAGCTTGTAATCTGTTCAAATGAAATCAATAAAGAGAATTATTTCTTGTTACCATTGTGTTCTATGTATGTATTCTGAAATATGTCCGCTGCTGCTTCAATTATCTGCGATATGTTCCGCTGCGTATTGTCAACCTTGTCTATCTTGTCTTGCTTCAGGTCTTGGCCTTGTGCAAGCGCAACTTAGGCTTGTACGGCATCACGCCTTAGCAAGGACAAACGGTCCCAAAGAGCCCGAAAGCGAGGACGAAAGGACTCTGCGGGATCGGGGCATGACAGAATAGTATCAGAGCAACACGATCCTCTGGCCAATTATTGATTCGATTGAATTCGTACATGTTCTTCTGATCGAAATTTCCTTGTCTGCTTGATATCATCAATGAGATGAACGTTCCATACAATAAGTCCGTAAATATTTTTTGATGTCGGAATATGTTTTATCGATTTAATTGATTGAGATTGAAATGCTTGATTGAACAAGAGTTTTGATATGATCTGAATTATGATTTCATGGATTAATGTTGGCGAAGGATAAGGACTATCGCTGCTTAGGATATCGTAAGTTTCTCCGTAAGTTTTGAGGACGAAACTTCTTTTCGGTGGGTAACTATGTAGTGCCCCGCTCCGCGAAGGCACTAGATCGACAGAAAGATCGGATTGTTGGCTCTGCAACAAAAGACGATTAATCTGAGTGAGTGGACAAAGTCTCATTTTATGATTCGCTTGCACCTAATAAGAATCTGAGCTTTTGATTGAATGTATTGCTAATAACAAGATAGTAATCTTGAGTATGCTTATAAGAGAATCCGCACACTGTCTGCTAAGAAAGAGAAATGTTTCCTGCTTGAAAAGAAGATGGAATTATTTATGACTTGCTTGATTGATGCATGATGGTTTTATTTGATGTTGCATGTGCATTGGGGTATCCACTTAGTGACGAGCTGAACCCTAGAGAGTCACAGCGGCTAGCGACGAGCTGAACCCATGCGAGTCACAGCGGTTAGCGATGAGCTGAACCCAAGAGAGTCACATCGGCTAACGACGAGCTGAACCCATGCGAGTCACAACGGTTAGCGACGAGCTAAACCCATGGGAGGCACAGCGGCTAAGATGGAAATGATATGTTGGTTTTTCAAAGATGTTTTCAAAAGAGATGTAAACTGATTCGGTATGCATGAAATGTACATAGGTAAAAAGTAGCAAGATCACATCACAAGAATCAGTTTTCTCACTAAATGAACAGTGATCGTTTAAAAGATGTAGTTCTTTGTTCACAATTCACCAGTATGCTGATATACTGACCCACTATCAGTCTGCATGCAGGTGCACTATGCATCGAGAAGGATAGTCCGAAGCGATAGCCCGAGCCTCATCCTCAGGAGCCAGAAATAAGAAGAGATGCCAAGAGATGACATCTGTTGCAAGAGTTTGGTTTTGTATATAAAGGGATGTAATGTATGGGAACGGGATCATTGTAATCTGTAAAGTTTTGAGAGAATGTAATATTGTATCAGAGAGAATCGAAAGCTTGTAATCTATTCAAATGAAATCAATAAAGAGAATTATTTCTTGTTACCATTGTGTTCTATGCATGTATTCTGAAATATGTCCGCTGCTGCTTCAATTATCTGCGATATGTTCCGCTGCGTATTGTCAACCTTGTCTATCTTGTCTTGCTTCAGGTCTTGGCCTTGTACAAGCGCAACTTAGGCTTGCACGACATCACGCCTTAGCGAGGACGAATGGTCCCAAAGAGCCCAAAGCGAGGACGAAAGGACTCTGCAGGATCGGGGTGTGACAGAGATGATGCGGCAGGAAGCTGAACGCCGGGTCCTGGCGACTGCAGAGACCCGTGCTGCAGACTTGAGGCATCGGATCGAAGAGCTATCCGCCAATCCCAATGATGCCTAGGGATTTGTATTCTTTTTTTTTGTTATATGCTGGAGATGTAATCCTTTACTTTTTAGATGAAAAATAAAGAATTTTGTGGTGTGTTCATCTTTTGTTGTCATGAACCTGCGATTTGTGTGGATATATTATCTTATGCGCACCTTGTTTGTTAGGTACAGATGATAAGTTTGAGAGAACCGATATGTTTGCTCAGAGGTAATATGGACGTGGCAAATATGAGGTTCAAATGTCGGAATCTTCCTACTCAGAGGTGTTATGGACGTGGTAGGAGTAACTCTGGGGAGATACGCGAAACTACTCAGAGGTAATGTGGACATGGAAGTTCTGCGATCGATGTACAGCAACACAGGGGTTGTCTGTACAGGATGTTTACTCAGAGGTAATTTGGACGTGGTAAACATGATGAACAGCGCAATCCTACGTGGTGTAAGATTACGCTTTGCAGGGCGTAGAGGAGTAACTCACAAGTAATGTGGATGTGGTTATTCTTCTACTAGGGATTGAATGCCATGGAACAACTAGGTACCGAAAGCATAGGATTTTTGTGAAGGAAAGATGTAGGTGAGCTCTGATGATCAGGTCCACCGATTCCCTTGTTTGGTAGAGATGGAAGTACATGTGTGAAAGATGTCATAAGTAGTACTTCTTTAGGAACTTGTCGTTGATGGGCATCATGAACAAGTCCCCGTTTGGTTTGGCGAGGCGGTAAGCACCGTTTGAGTATACTGTCTCTATGATGAAAGGTCCCTCCCACTTGGGCTTAAACTTTCCTGGTATTTTATGAGTCAACACCATCGGCCTCCTGACTGCCAAGACCAGGTGATCACCTATTTGAAAAGTTCTCTGCTTGACCTTTTTGTTGAAAGCATGTGATATACGGGCTTGATAGAGTTCGATGCGCTATTGAGCTAGGAGACGTTTTTCGTCAAGTGCCTCCAATTCTCGCAGACGGCGACGTTGATTGTCTTCTTCTGTTAGTTAATTTGTGATCGCTACGTGGAGTGAGGGTATCTGGATCTCGAGAGGCAGTACCGTTTCGCTCCCGTAGACTAAGGAGAATGGTGTATTGCCCGTCGGAGTCCGTACCGTTGTACGGTAGGCCCAAAGGCATTCACCGAGCTTTTCGTCCTAGTTGCGTTTGTTGGATGAGACGACCTTTTTGAGTAGCCTGACGATAGTCTTGTTAACGCCTCGGCCAATCCGTTTGCTGCCAGATTGTAGGCGGTTGATGCCACGTTCTGAATGCGATTCTTGTCACAAAATCTGCTAAAATATGGCTGATGAACTGTGGACCATTATTATGGATAATCCTACGGGGTACCCCGAAACGGTAGATGACATGATGGTTGATGAAGCTGATCACCCTAGAGCTTTTCACTTCCGCCAGTGGAACTGCTTCTGCCCATTTGGAGAAGTAGTCAGTGATAGCTCGGATGAAGCGGTGTCCCCTCGATGAAGGAGGGGTGATAGGTCCCACAATGTCCATGCCCCAAGCTTCAAAGGGCCAGGAGGTGACCGTAGGATGTAGTGGTTCTGACGGTGTATGGATGAAGTCGGCATGAAGCTGGCAAGCATGGCACTTCTTAGCATAGTCGATGGCGTCGGCTGCCATGGTTGGCCAGTAGTAACCCATGCGTCGCAGTCGATCCTGCAACTTAGGGCCAGGTTGATGAGCCCCGCAAGTTCCGTCATGAGCTTTTCGAAGGGCTTCGGCTGCTTCTTTGTTGGATAAACATCGAAGGAGAAATCCATCGTAGGAGCGTCGGTACAGCATTTTAGTAGCTGTATCGTAATAGAATTGAAGGGAATGCCTCCTGACTGAGACGAATTCTTTCGGGTCTTTTGGAAGAATTTCGTAGATGCGAAGTCAATGAACGGGAACCTCCAGTCTCGGACATTAACGCCAGTACTTGTTGTCATGGCAGGGCCATTTGTGAGCATAGGTTATTTTAAGGACATACCAAGTCTAGACCAACTACCGTGACGTAGTGTTGAGTCCCGAGGGGTGCTGCTAGTGAAGCTGCGAGGCCAGCCGGAGCGTCAGCCTCCAGGTTTTGTAATCGAGGTACGTGTTCTATGAAGAACTTGGTGAAGGTTAAAATAATCTTCAATGCAACTTCATGGTAAGGAACCAGATCTTCATGGCGAACTTCGTACTGCCCTCGGATTTGATTAACGACGAGTTTTGAGTCGCCGTAAGCTTTCAGATGATGCACCCCCAGCTGTTGAGCCAGCTGGAGTCCCATGATGAGAGTGTTGTACTCGAAAACATTGTTGGAGCACGGCTTCGAAAGGTAGTAAGCATGCTGGATGACCAGCTGATCGGGGGAGGACTAATACTACCCCCGGGCGATGATTTGTCCTTTGGGGCCTGTTCTCGAAGCGCCATCGAAAAACACCCGCCAGACGGAGCTTTCTTTGGTGACGTTCGATTCTTGTACCTCATCTGGGATGTCTTCATAGAGTCTGGAGGACTCTGGGATGGGGTGCGCGGCTAAAAAAGTCGGCTAGAGCTTGACCATTGACGGCTTTTTGTGGAACGAACACCATGTTATACGGACGTCAACAGGATTGCCCATGTAGCAAGTCGGGAGTTCAAATATCCCGGCTTCGTCATGAGAACCCTGAGTGGATTGACTCGGGAGATGACATGAATTGTCTGGCCCGAAACATAATGGCGAGTCTTCTGGATGGCGAATACCAAAGCCAAACACTTCTTTTTAACGAGGTTGTACCGGTGTTCAGCCCCGATCATCGTTCTACTAAGGTAGTAGATAGCTTTCTGGTAGCCTGCATCGTTGTTCTGAGCCAACAAAGAGCCGAGGGAATGATCCATGGCACGGACGTAGAGGAGAAATGGTTTGCCTGCGACGGGTGCCACCAGGACCGACGAGCTCGTCAGGTAAGCCTTGATATCATCGAAAGCTTTCTGGCATTCTTCTGTCCAGACGTAGGAGACTCCCTTCTTCATGAGTGGGTGAAGGGTTGGCATTTTTCGGAAAGGTTTGTGTCACGACCCGCATCCGCTTTTTCGGATACGAGACGTGTCCAAGCCAGCCTACGCCGCAGAGTCGGCGGTGGAACGCTGTCACGGCCAAGATGCTCAAGTCACAAAAATATAACATTTGCTGCTCATCCACATTTCTAAAATTTATTACAACGGTTACAAGATTTATATTTGAAGAAATACAAGATTTTGCAATTAATGAAATTGATACAACTGCTATCTATTTCTAGGTTTCTGTCTGTAAGTACACCCGTATCTCACAAGCTAAGTGAATCCACGGCTAACCTGAAAAATGATGGTTTCAGTCAGGAATGGAACAAGTACACAAACCGACGACAATGTAAAAACACAATAGAATTAACAAGACATGAAAATAACATAAGAGATATAAAAATTGGAAAGTACTGATGACATGGCACGATGGAGAAGAAAAGAAAAAATAAATAAAAGACATCTACCTATGTGGTGTGAAATATTCGTTTCGACATGTGAATGGCTAGGGGGTAAATTCGGCACATGCACGTGTCGTGTACAGGTGCTATTGTTCACGAATAGACATCATGGGGATAGTTCTGGCTAGTCCACATGTCTACTAAGATATTTCTCCTCCCGACTACACCGTGTGACGAGCGTAGTCAACAAGCAGCAAGATATATGTATAGACATGAAATGAAAAGACTACTATGAATCGAAAGCAATCAGAAAGTGCCTGAGGTCCTTAGCTGGAGAAACTGATAGTACAACCACATCAGATGAGTCACTAAAGTCAACACATGCAAAAAGTCTCCAGATACTGAAATAAACATTACCAATGTTCTCAGAATAGTCAAATTAGCTAGGATTGCCTGTCCTTAAGTCTAATTCTGGACACAGGGCCAAAACGGTAATTTTGGATCAAAACGGTGTCCGCCGTTGGACCCATTTTACACCGAAAAGTGTGCCAGAGTCAACGGTCTCTAAAGTCGTCAAACTATATGTCAACAGGTTTGGTTTTCTGATACGAACCCAACCGTATGTCCAAAGTTAGATTTCGACAGGCCGTGCACAAAATTGCCCGTTGAGTCGGACCGTGGGGCCTGCAAAACAGCGTCCAATTCAACTGTCTCAGAATTGGACCAAACGTGGCATACAGGACCAGAAAAGTGATACGTTCCTGTTGACGTATGTTTTGTCTCGATCTGACGAGCATGCACAGAGTAATTGAAAAACTTGCACAGAGGCCGATACGGTAAATTTCGACGGATACGCATCAAAATTCGTCGCGCACACACGACCAATTTGAATTCCGTCAAAGCCCACACGTCCACGAAGCCATTACACACCTTTTCGATGCTTGCGGTTCGCGACCACGTCTTCCGGATTGGCGGGACGTACGTGGTATCGGAGTGTTTCTAGAATTTCTATAGTTTTTAAAAACAGATTTTTCCCTATTTTGAAATCAATTTTAACCAGAAAATAAACCTCTAAAAATTAAACTAAAAATAGGGTTTTGATCTCGGTTATGTTGTCTAGAAGTCTGTTCATGCGGTTTTCTAAAGTTCACGATGTTCTGGTCGTAAATCGACCGCAAATATTGGACGTTGGGGCAGTTTCTATACCCAGGAAATCGAGATTTTTCCCAGTTTTGGAACTCGATTCTCGTCGTGTACGGTGCGAGTAAAAAGTGTCTATGTGAAGGGATTTATAGCCTTATGGGTTGTGAACGTACCTGCAAAACGGCGTGTAAAACGATCACACGGTGATCAAAAAATGCGTCGCGAAGACTGCCCCGTGGCTGCGGTTGCTGTTTCACCTGCGCGCGCGCTGACTGGCGGCCCTGGACGGCGCCCCGGCGCTCGCCCGGTGGTCGCGGTCGACGACGTGGAGGCGTCAGGTCTGGGTTCGATGTTAGGGTTTTATTTCGAGTTTTCAACTGTCTTCTCTCGATCTATATACTCGCGGAAAGAATCCTGTTTCGTGTGAGCAGCCTCGGCCTAGACTTGGGCCTGGGCTCGGGATGCTCTACCATTGAGCTATAGGGGCTTTTGATTTACTGTTGTGGTCGGGTTTGAAATGGGTCTAGGTCGGGTGGGGCTCTTTTGGAAAATATTAGGTTTTTGTTTGCTTTTTATTATATAATTTAGTATATATATATATATTATATATATATATATATATATTATATTATATATATATATTATTATTTATATATATATATATATTCTCT
>JANAVB010006187.1:0-36621 GCA_029216955.1 Iris pallida | reverse complement strand
ACGAAGGACAAGAAACAATAGAAGAAGAAAGAGTAATGATATTATCGTACCTCCATATTGACCCTCTATATATAGCCCTCCCATCTGATGTGGCATGTTAAATAAATGAGCTTCTTAGCATTTTCCTAAATTAATAGTGTGTCATCTGACATGACTGATGACATGGCAAATTTTAATCCAAAAAGTTAACAACCCAATTTTCTCCATAATAATTTAACGTTAATATCAAAGTTATTTTAGTGTTAATATTAATTTATGTTAATATTAATGTTAAGGTTAATGTTAATATTAATATTATTGTTAATGTTAACGATAATATTAATATTAATGTTAATGTTAATCTGGAATATTAACTTTAATGTTAATTTTTATTTTTAGTTTTATTTACAAAAAAATTTGCCACGTCAGCTGCCAGATCAACATGTCACGTCAGCTGCCACGTAAGGATGGACAGTTTGAAAGTGCAATTTGGAGGTACAAAAAACATTATGCAGGAAGAAACAACTTCCAGCAAGGCAACAACACAACCTTTTCGTCTTCATTGTAACTCCGCCACGTGGCCCTCTTTTGATGGCTCATGAAAAATCTTGAGTGATTCTAGGAGCAAGCATAATTTTAAGGAAACAACTTCCAACAAAACTTTCTCGTCTTCTGGGTACGTGCCTTATTAAAATGTGTAGCTAATAACGCATGAGGAAGCATGCAACAGCAATCTCCACGTGGCCCTCTTTTGTAGGATAACACATGCATCAGCATTTAATGCTACGAAACCCTATTGTCTTGTTATGTATTGTGTATCCTATGTGGCATGAGACAGAGCCGCAGAAGACAATAACTTGCATAGGCGGCTATATTCAAAAATGACAAGAAGTTTAAAAAGTCATCTCCAATGCAAAAAAAGTATTGAGAAGACAATATAAAGTAATTTTTTACGACTTCCAAGACAACCTTTGCTCTTCTAATGATATGGTATCAGTGTTTATTATTAAATTGTGTAGAATAACGCATGCAGAGCATTTAATGCTACGGGACCTGTTGCGTTAAGGAACACAACATGTGAGAAAGAACCCGAGAGAGATAGAGAGAGAGAAAGAGAGTGTGGGAGATGGGATAAAGAGGAAGGATCGAGCTCGACTAGATTTTAAACTTAAAATTCAATTTTTGGTTATCATTACTAATAACTAGTTGGCACGTACTAGTTTAGACGAACACTAACCGAGCCCCGAGCAACGTGACATCAGCTAGCTAGGTTTCTAATACCGTGGCATTCATGTTAATTTAAACATTTACAATATTATTGAAACTAATATGACTACTAAAATTAAAAATAGTTTTGGATTTAACATTTACTTCAAACTAGTTAAAGTTAAAATTGCATTCTTTTTTATTTAAAATGTAATTGGAACTACAATTAATACTAACATTCGCTTGTCCCATAGTTTAAGTCGTATTTCCCTAGATGCTAGGCTTGACGTAGCCCTTGCTTGTCAAGTCGTTGCACGAACACATTAGAAAAGAGTTTTGTTGGGCTATCGAAGTATAGCAAGCAGCGTCCCGTGTCACGTGCATTTGTTAAGCAGTGAAAGGGTGTGAAGGCCACTGGCAATGTCAAGACATCACGGACTATAGCTGGGTTAGACGACGACCCTTTTGCTGCGGGCCGAATCGGTCCCTTGGCCTAGGAATGGATTGGTTGAAGGAGCAATACACAAGAATAGACTGCCATAGCTGGGTTAGACGACGACCCTTGATTCTCGACAGGTTGTAATATCTAACTGTTGTTAGATAGTAGAACTAGACAGCGTTCTACGTCGTTTCTGCGGTGTAGGCTGGGACGCTGTTACGTTATGGAATGCCCTTACTCCGGGTGCGGGTCGTGATAGGGTGCGCGAGAAAGGAACACTGTCGCTATTGATTCGGTCGGGACCGATAGGTCGGGATCGATTGACTCGATCGAACGGGAACGGTTGAATTAAGATCCATTCTCTCGCCTGAAGTAAACTCAATGTGAGTGGCTGACCCTCCTCTTCTCGACCCCCTTCCTAGGTAAATTGATAATGTTGTTGCGAATGAAAGGATAAATGCAAGGGCGCAAACACGGGAAAGGGATTGAGTTTTCAAATATAATGTAGGCTATGTCTTAATAACTAAAAGGAAAATATGTCTTCGCACGGTTATGGACAACTTGTCGACAACGTAGTTTCCTCGATCAGCACAGGTTTAGCGGGGACTTGCATCGGAGCTAGCTACTTGCGTTGAAAGGACCCCGATTAACAAAGCTATACGTCCAGGATGGTTCCAGAGAAGCCATTCCATAACGCGACAGCGTCCCAGCCTACACCGCAGAAACGACGTAGAACGCTGTCTAGTTCTACTATTTAACAACATATATAATATCAAAACCTGTCAAGAACGATCAACTACGAATGGAGGACAAGCAATGTCAATATAATATACTCAATAAGCTATGATACCGTTGACCACGTACTCGTGCCCCTAATCAGGGTGCGGGTCGTGACAGAAACACCGTGACCTTCATATAGATAGGGCCGGTGGGCTGAGATTAGCGCTGGGTGCAGGCGCAGGGCCTGCCACCCTTATGCATATGTTTAAGTTTACGGTTGGTTGGTTGAGTGAAATGATATGATTTCTTATGTAAAGTTCTAACCTTGCAGGCTAGGCGAAATGGGACATAGATGAGCACGATCACAATGTTTATGTTAAGATTATGTCTAACTATATCTGCCGCAGGGACACGGTGGTGGACAAGTTCAGGATAGGTTCGGCTCGAGGCTGGACGTAACCACGTAACCACGTACTCGTGCCCCTAATCAGGGTGCGGGTCGTGACAGAAACACCGTGACCTTCATATAGATAGGGCGTAACCACGTACTCGTGCCCCTAATCAGGGTGGACGTAACCACGTACTCGTGCCCCTAATCAGGGTGCGGGTCGTGACAGAAACACCGTGACCTTCATATAGATAGGGCCGGTGGGCTGAGATTAGCGCTGGGTGCAGGCGCAGGGCCTGCCACCCTTATGCATATGTTTAAGTTTACGGTTGGTTGGTTGAGTGAAATGATATGATTTCTTATGTAAAGTTCTAACCTTGCAGGCTAGGCGAAATGGGACATAGATGAGCACGATCACAATGTTTATGTTAAGATTATGTCTAACTGTATCTGCCGCAGGGACACGGTGGTGGACAAGTTCAGGATAGGTTCGGCTCGAGGCTGGACGTAACCACGTAACCACGTACTCGTGCCCCTAATCAGGGTGCGGGTCGTGACAGAAACACCGTGACCTTCATATAGATAGGGCGTAACCACGTACTCGTGCCCCTAATCAGGGTGGACGTAACCACGTACTCGTGCCCCTAATCAGGGTGCGGGTTGTGACAGAATCATCGTGACCTTCATATAGATAGGGCCGGTGGGCTGAGATTAGCGCTGGGTGCAGGCGCAGGGCCTGCCACCCTTATGCATATGTTTAAGTTTACGGTTGGTTGGTTGAGTGAAATGATATGATTTCTTATGTAAAGTTCTAACCTTGCAGGCTAGGCGAAATGGGACATAGATGAGCACGATCACAATGTTTATGTTAACATTATGTCTAACTGTATCTGCCGCAGGGACACGGTGGTGGACAAGTTCAGGATAGGTTCGGCTCGAGGCGGGGCTCGGCTTGGACTTCCAGATGCATGGAGTCCTTAGCGTTCAAGAGGAGCTACCACATTGGCGTTCGGACTTGCGAGATGTTCAGCCGAAGACTACTTGTTGGCTATAAAGAGGCATAATGTATGGAACAATGTACTCCTTTGTGAGCTAGAGAGATCATGAGCGTTGTAGCCAATTGGCATGATGAGTTGGGCTATTCAGAGCATTAATATTAAATCTACATTGGCTTTTCTGTTAATTTAAAATTTACAATATAATTAAAACTAATATTACAAAAATGCTATTTGCTCCCAAAAAATTTGGGTGATACCATCTTCCATTATGTGGCATATGACATGGTTGCTAACATGACAGCTGACATGGCAAAATTTAACAATAAAATTAATATTAAAATGAACATTAATAGTAAATAAATAATTTAATATTAAATTAACATTGATTAATATTAACATTAATATTAACATTAACATTAGCATTAGCATTAACATTAATATTAATATTGACATTAACATTAACATTAAAAAAATTTGGGTAATTAATTTTTGGGGTTAAAATTTGCCATGTCAGCTGTTATGTCATCTGCCATGTCAGATGCCACATAATGGGAGATGGCATCACCCAAATATGTTGGGAGCCCAAACGACTAATTGCTAATATTAATACAGTGGCATTACCGTTATTTCCCAATAGATTCGTGACTTGTTCGGACACACCCCTCCACGAGCGGGTTACATACACCCGCGTAAACGAGGGTTAAATAGCCTTTTCCAAAGAAGAGAACCCATCCGACTAGAGAGAAACAAAGGAAAGAAGAAGAACAGTCGCAATGGAGAGGACTCAGAGGAGCAAGATCAACTGCAGCGGATGGGCCGTCATCCCTACCGAGATTCTCTCGATGATACTGGTACTGTCGGGGATGCCGGCGGACGAGGTAATGTGCAACGTGGCCCCAGTTTGCCGTTCGTGGTGGAAGGCGCTCAACGGTCCCTTAGACTATTGGTCCAACGTCCACTTGGTACAGTGGTGCCGGAGGACCCAGAAAACCGCTGAGATTAGTTTGACCGTAATGAAGCTCGTGGCTCGCAGTGAGGGACATCTAGGGTCCCTCTCCGCGTACAAGCTCGACGAAGCAGCCTTCTCTTTTGCATGTTTAAGGCCAGTGCAAAATTTTATTTGGTCTTATTCTAATACTTTATTTTTTCTATTACAAAATTTTACGTATACTTTTGTTAATTTCTATTGATGTTTTCCCATTTTTATAATACAGTGGAAAATTTCTAAGGGTTCTGCACATTCCGAAGTGCGACGTGAGTGATGAAACTTTCGTGAGACACTTGGAGTTTCTCCCTGTGCTGGAAGAACTCGACATTAGCTACTGCCTCTACATCACGTCGACTGGAATAATTTCCGCCGGAAAGTATTGCCGCCGTCTGGTCAAGCTGAGTAGGAACATGCCCCCTCCGGATTTCATGCTCAGGAACATGTTCGTGCTGGACACGAAAAACGAGGCGGAGGGAAAGGCCGTGGCTGATTCGATGCCGCGTCTCGAGCACCTACATATGGGATTCGGCATGTTCAATGGAGACACGCTGCGATCTATCATATTCAACTGCAAGGGTCTTCGCCTGCTCGACATACGTGGGTGCTTCAACGTGATCTTCTTCGACGACGAACTCTTGAAACTTTGTTATTCAATACAGACGTTTAAAAAACCCTATGATGATCTTATCCCAGTACCAGGAGAACCTGTGAACGAGTGGTATAATGATTTAGAAATGTTCTATCATTCCTGGAGGGAATGGTGAAAACATTAGCATGCATGCATGCATGCATTTCTTTATACTCCCTCGAATTTTGCTTTTGTACTTATTGTGATCTCTAATTGGGTTAATGAATGCCATTAAATCTCTAATTGGATTTATTTAATGATATCACATTCTACTATGTAAATTAAACTTTGGAGACAATATTTTGGTAAATTTTAGTTTGAATTTTGGAGGCAATATAAACTAAAGTGTCTTTTCAGTATCCATCATTAGAGCTCAAGTATATTTTCAAAATACAACTCTTAAATGCATAGAGAATTGTAGAGTTTATCTTGATATAATTGCATTTTAAATAAGGCTAAAATTGTAAATTACTCCACAAACATCCATTATATAAAAAAAATTCTCCGTCCTATATGGACCATAAGACGGCTAAGACGGCTCACTTCTGAGATTTTGACATTTCCCAACACAGATTTTACCATAAATACAACATCTCAGTGTAATCACATCCAAGAGATTTCGCCATTTCCCAACACAGATTTTACCTTATTCAAAATGAATTCTCCGTCCTATATGGACCATTCTCCGTCCTACATGTATCATTCTCCGTCCTACCTCCGTCCTAAATGTACAATTCTCCGTCCTACCTCCGTCCTACATGTACAATTCTCCGTCCTACCTCCGTCCTAAATGTACCATTCTCCGTCCTACCTCCGTCCTACATGTACAATTCTCCGTCCTACCTCCGTCCTAAATGTACCATTCTCCGTGTTAGAGGAACGGAGAATGGCCATTAACAGTCCCAAAAATTGTTCCCTACTAAGTTAAAAGCATATATTAGCACCCAAAAATTGTTAACAATAGAAAAATTCTACAGAACCCAAACACCTGACTCGAACCTAGGCCTTCCATGTAAAAGCCAAACAGCACAACCAACTAAGCCTGGAATAAGACATCAATAATGCTAAGTATACTACCAAAGACGGCTCACTTCTGAGATTTTGACATTTTCCAACACAGATTTTACCATAAATACAACATCTCAGTGTAATCATATCCAAGAGATTTCGCCATTTCCCAACACAGATTTTACCTTATTCAAAATGAATTCTCCGTCCTATATGGACCATTCTCCGTCCTACATGTATCATTCTCCGTCCTACCTCCGTCCTACCTCCGTCCTAAATGTACAATTCTCCGTCCTACCTCCGTCCTACATGTACAATTTTCCGTCCTACCTCCGTCCTAAATGTACCATTCTCCGTGTTAGAGGAACGGAGAATGGCCATTAACAGTCCCAAAAATTGTTCCCTACTAAGTTAAAAGCATATAGTAATAGCACCCAAAAATTGTTAACAATAGAAAAATTCTACAGAACCCAAACACCTGACTCGAACCTAGGCATTCCATGTAAAAGCCAAACAGCACAACCAACTAAGCCTGGAATAAGACATAAATAATGCTAAGTCTACTACCAAATGCTTACAACACTCTTCCAACCTTCACCCATTGCTGACATGTGGGCCATGGCCCACATGTCAGCAATGGGTGAAGGTTGGAAGAGTGTTGTAAGCATTTGGTTGTAACTTTAGCATTATATCCCAACTTCCAATAAGGAATACGAAGAGTCGGTTAGGAACGTGTATATATATACATAGGGGTCCCCATTCATCTGAGTAGGTTGCACATTTAACATGGCTCCAAAAAGATCATCTGGTAGGGAACCATTGCCAGAGCCTTCTTCCAGTCGTCGCCGAGCCTCTTCGCATGGAGCACCCTCTGCGCCGCCTCCGGCCCATGACTGGCTGGCAGCGGCGGCGAACTTCCTGACCTCCTGCGGGTTGTCACTGGAGGTCATCGCTCGACCTCTTGATCCGGCGCCAAACTTTGACCTGTTGCCGATCACTCCGGAGGAACGGGATTCTCTGGAGACGAGGGAAGCGTTTCGCCGCCTGTTCCATAGGGCGGGTGTGCGCACCCTGCAGGACTTTGCGGAGATCCTCCGCGAGGCAAGTGAGGGCTAGACCCTTTTTTTTTTTTCATTTTTTACAGTTTTTTGTCATCCTCTTGTATACTTCTCCGGAGTGTTCCGGCGACGAAGGTGGGATTTAATGAAATATAATATTTTGTTAACTCAATTTGGTTTCGGCTACAATCAAACTTTTACAACCTTCTTACAACTTACACCCATTTGCTAACTATAGCATTGCTCTTTATAATTAACAAATCTTGTTACGTCAAATCAATATATCAGCGACGATATCCCATCAATGACTTGTTACGTCATAGAATTGATTATGCTGCCAGCGTCAATCTTGCCGTCAAATCCATCTTAAATATGATTACAAAGTAAAATAGAGGACAACATTGAGTGTTTCAATTTTACTCTTTTCAAGTACATAGTCTTCTTATTTTCAAAAATTTAATCAAATATTCGTAAAATGGAAATATTGAGTCTTAAACTTCACATTCTTAAATATGTTGTCAAATTTTTTTAAATAAATATGTTTCCACCACGTTTTTTCTGCCAAATTTTTCAATAATTTATACGGAACACGTGGATATATACTAGTAATAATAGTAATAAATTTAATTTTGGAAAAGAATTTTTTAAAATTAAGGTCTCAAAATCCCAAAGGTTTATGTAGTGATTTCACATGGATATATACTAGTAATAATAGTAATAAATTTAATTTTGGAAAGTAGTTTTTTAAATTTAATAGTAATAAATTCGACCGTCTTATACTAGTAATAATAGTAATAAATTTAATTTAAGACTCAAAACTATTCTAATTTTTTCCACTTCCCAAGGTCATATAAGACGGTCGAACTTTCCCTCTTCTTCTCTCAAACCCTCTTCCTTCTCCCAAACCCTCTCCCAAACCCTCTTCTAATCAAAATGCCGCCGAAGAAACAACGACCGTCGCCGAAGGGGAAGGATCCACGAAGGGATGCGATACAGGCCCGAAGGGCAGAACTTGCAAGGGCGGCAAAAACCAAGATTATGGTCGCTAGGGCAGAGGCCGAAAGGGCAGCGGCGGAAGCAGCGGCGGCGGCAGCGACGATGAAAGCGGAGGCGGCAGCCAAGCCACGTGCAAAAAAGGCTAAAAACACTCATTGCTCGACAAAGACCAGAAAATCTATCTTCGATACAGAGTCGTCGGAAGACTCAACTTATGAAGATCGAAGGCGTACTCAAGCGAAGGCTAAGGTGGCAACGGATACAGAGTCATCAGCGTACTCTGTGGATTTTGAATCCTCATCAGAAGAGGAAAATGAAGAGGAAGAGCAATCATCAGATAAGTCCCAGGCTGGAGAGGAGGTAAAAAAATTTAAAGACTCTAAAACTAAGAAGATATACATTAAATATTTCAAGAAAAAGGCTGTTATGCCTGAAAGATCAATTAAGATGGATGATGTCGAAGACGAAGCTTTCCTGGATATATTGAAATTCTATCAATTGGAGAAACTGAACAAATCCTGTCTTGAGAAAATCTCCCAAACAATAGTAAGAGAATTTTACTCAAATCTTCCGGCTGAAATTAAAGAAAAAGAAGAGGATCAACCACTGGTGTTTCTGAGAGGGAAACTGATTAGGGTAAATGCTGCTGTCATCAACGAATTTTATGGATTTGATCCAGTTCCTGAGTTTGATATGAAAGATATTGATAATGTTTCCATGACGGATGCAATTCATGAGATTACAGGTGTTTCAATGGGTGCCAAGACCCCTCAAAATGTATACAAAGATCAATTAAAAACTTTGTATAAATTGTTGCATGCCTACGTATCTCAAACACTCAACCCTACTGGACATGAGTTTTCCATCCATCCCGAGAGAGTAAAATTTCTTTATTATATGGGGAAGAAAAAAAGGATGGATATAGGTTCCTACATGTTCAGTAGAATGATGCATCTCGTGGGAAAACCAACTGCAAGGACAGCTCTCCCTTTCGGAGGATTTGTATGCTCGATGGCTAATAAACATTCTGTCCCAAGCTTAGCAGGGGATGTTTATATTAAAAACAAAGGCCCCATGAGAAAACTAACCTTCACTCGAATGTTTAGGAAAACGGGCAGCAGCTGCAAGCAAACCATCAACATCTGGAAAACCATCAACTTATGGAATCAAAACCACTAAGGACAGGGTTGATGATCTATACAATTTTGTTGCTGCAAACTTTGAGAATGTCTTCAAAGAGATGAAGACTATATCCGACAACCAGAAATTGATTCTGGATAAGATTAACCAGATAGAGGTTGAATTTGCTGACCAAGAATAAGATTTTCCTTCCCTCGTGAAGAAGGTAAATGGGGCTAGCCCAAAATCTTATGTAAAAATATAGACTGTGCACATTGACACTTTAATGCTAGCCATCACTTTGATACTTCTATTTATGTTTCTGGATGTCATTTCTACCTATAAAGTGAGTCAATACTGACTATAATTTTTCTTCATCCGTCCCTCAAGGTGTAGGTGAAGGATATTTTGAGAAAGAAGAAGTAGGAAAAAAAAAGAAACAAGAAGAAGAAGATGGAGACGTCTATGAAGATTCATCTTTTGAGTTTTGAATGTCTCTTATTTCAATGTGGAAGTAATATTTGACTTGTAATATTGTTCTGAATATTTGTTGGTCATGGCGGACAAACTAAATTTTGTGTTTGAAATATTGTAAGACTAAACTTTTCGCTTGTACTCAGTGCATAGTTCGTAATTTGTTTTGAAAATGTAATATGGTCTTGAATTTAGAGTAGGTCTGATATTTATTTGGATTATTGTATTGTGAATTATGCAGGTTCTATGTTGAATTACTAACGTGGATTGGACAGATTACTGTAACGTGAATTATGCAGTTTATTGGACTTGGAATGAAGTATACTTAATTTGATTATGATTTTTTGGTTGAAGCGTTTATTTGGTTGGCAGTTGGCCTTGATAGATGATATTGATATTTTGGTGTATTCCTTTGATTTGCAGATGCCCATCACAGATTTCGTGAGTCCTGGGTGCATTGCTAGGGTTTACAGGTGGCCTCATTACGGATGCATTCCTGGGATCACTGAAACTTTATTTGATTGTAATGTGTTGCTTTCTGTAAAAAATCATTACATCGATGCCATCAGTATGAACTCGATGCCAGTGCATGTTCATCCCTTGTTATTGCTGAAGCAAAATTGTAATCATGCATGTTCATCCCTTGTTATTGCGGAAACATAATTGTAATCCTGCATGTTCATCCTTTGTTATTGCCATCAGTACATCGATGCCATCAGTATGAAGTCGATGCCAGTGTAAGGCATAATGTAATGTAAGAAAAATTCTCTTTGATAGTAGGTTAATTATATTCAAACATTCGCAAGAAATTTTGTTCAGCCATACAGTGGAAGCCTGATAAAATGATATTCGGATTATCTTGAAAATGATTTAATATAAAATGAATGTACTATGGTAAATGATATTAAAAATACTGTAAATATTTGGTGAAAAAAATATGAGATACTTGAACATTTCCAGTCCTAAATGTACCATACTTTGTTAAAAGTACAGAGAGTGTCCGTTCTCCGTTTTCAAAGAACGGAGAATGGCCATTCTCCATGTTAAAATAACGGAGAATGGCCATTCTCCTTGAGCATGGCCATTCTCCGTGTTAAAAACAAAGAGAACAGCCATTCTCCGTCCATTCGCCGTGTAGAAAGCAAAGAGAATGGCCATTCTCCGTCCATTCGCCGTGTTAAAAGCAAAGAGAATGGCCATTCTCCGTCCATTCGCCGTGTTAAAAGCAAAGAGAATGGCCATTCTCCGTGTTAAAAGCAAAGAGAATGGCCGTTCACCGTCCAAATAAAATATTCTCTTCGAAAATATTATCATTAGAAAAGTAAAAAAAATTCGTCCGATCAATACAGATTTTTTTTAAAAATATGTGACAAGATGATCCGCCCGACCTCAGAAGCAGGTTTTCCTCAGTTCACAACCACCACCGTGACATGTAGCTTTATTAACAAAATATTAAATTATTAGATGAAAAATAAGATTTCTGACAATGGCATGGACAGTAAAATTAGAGCGGCGCCGCTAATACTTCTTGTTCGAGGAGGTTTCGACTATGTCCGACGGGAAGCGAACCGATTCTTCACAGCGCAGCTGGTACTCCTCGTTGTTCTAGGAGGGCTCGACGACGTTCGACGCGATCCGGACCGATTCTTATTTCCATCTTCATCTCTGTTTCTCTTTCCACCACAACCACCAACACCACCACCACGACGGCCTGTAACCAAAAAAAATATAATACGAAATATTAAATTGGATGGAATTTTGAGAGAGTAAATATGAATTAATTTAGGGTGTTCATTGAAAAAATTAAAGTGAAGAATGACCTGCTAAAGCAAGTTACCAACAGGTCAAAAGTCTAAATCAGCATTAAATGATGTTTCTACACTATTATTCAATCCGAACCATTGGATCAACATCCAACGGTCCAGATTTCGGATGTATCGATACATCCATTTCCAGCGGATGTATTGTAGAACGACCCTATATATATATATATATATATATATATATATTTTTATATATATATATATATATGTGTGTGTGTGTGTCTATATATATATATATATATATATATATATATATATATATATATATATATATATATATATATATATGTGTAGATATATACATGTGTGTGTGTGGTCATACATATATGTGTGTGTAGATTTGTATGTGTAGAGAGGGAAGGGAATGAGGAAATGTATGTGAGTATGTATATATATGTGAGAATGATAGAGAGGGATTAGAAGAAATTAGAGAGATTTTTAGAGTGAATTAGAGAGGGAAATAGAGGGGGAATGATGGAGGGATTGAGAAGGGAAGGGGGAGCAGCCATAGCAGCAAGGGGGGGATAGGGCTGCTATTTTCCCCCTCATAGCAGCTCCAAACAGAAGCAGCAGTTGCAGCAAGAACAGCAGCAGTAGCAGGCAACCGTAGCAGCAACAATAGGCTTTTAACCCCCCATTTAACCCCCTATTCGACCCCATATATACCCCACTATATACCTATATATATACATACATATATACCCTATTATTAGCTCTATATACCCCTCTAAAACCCACTAGAATAGCCCCCTAAGTTGGTCCTAAGTGAGTGTGAAAAATGGGTTTGAATGAGTGAATGAATAGTTGAGTTAGTTTTAGTGAAGGGGTGAAATCGAGTTCCGTGATTCGGAACACGTCGAAACTTGGAGGGAACCTAGATAATGTGATTTAGATTTTGTGGGTAGGCTTCGGAGTCGGAATCGGGATTGCATGTGGGCTTGGGGAGTCGGTATCGCACCGCACCATCCCGTATCTTGAAATATTCAAGATAACCGGTAAACGGACGATTCAGACCGTAAGATGGACTGGATGTCCACTTACCCTAGAAAACTTGGTAGGTAATGGTTGTATAGACTATTACCTTACTACCCTAGGAAGCACGGAGTGGAATTCCTAAGGGAAGGCCACTTGGCGGCAAGTTAGAACGGTTTAAGGGTAAATGTTAAGGGGTAATCGGGTAATTTCGAGATACGGAGTTCGGGTAGCCGGATTGACTTGAAACTTGGGTGGCATGTTGGGTACACCCTACAAATGTCATATTTGAGCCGATTTTGGCTCGGTTGACCCAGAGTTGACTTTTTACCCAAAAGTCAACCGTGAGTCAACACTTTGTCTAGATTTGACCAAATCCAAACCAAAGTTGACCAGTTGACCAAAAGTCAATTGTTGGTCAACATTTGACCAGTTTGACCTAGGGTTAACCTAGAGTTGACCAGAGTTGACCAGGGTTGACCAGTTGACCACAAGTCAACTGTAGGCCAACTCTTGACCCCGTTTGACTTTCTTCGACTTGTTTTGACCTGTGATGACTGGTATGACCTAGGGTTGACTTGGTATGACTTAGATTGGCTTGATATAACTTGATTTGACCTAGATTTGACTTGACAGGACTTAGTGTGACTCAGTGAGACCTAGTTTGACCTAGATTGCATATCATTCATTGTGAATCATTCTTAAACTTGTTTAAACCTAAATTAACATACAGTATCTCATCTTTAGGTTTCTAATTACCGCTCTGAGCATTAATTTACCCTACAGCTTAGGACAGCAGGCAAGTACATTCACTGATAGCTTTTATTGTCTTGATATCTGCTATATCCGATTCAGTCGTAGTGTCTTACTTGATTCTCAGTCAGGATAGTTCACGGACTAGTACACGTTGATCATGACATGATATATTATTCCTAGATTTCTGGGTATATGGGTACACTTCCTGTCTTGTTCCCTATACTTGTATAGACTCCGATTTTTAAGGAAATCTGCTACCATCTTACGAAATCACGTGCCATGACGTGTCATGTCCAGATCTATTGTACTATTCGGGGATGGGAAATTATTAGGGGCTATGTGATCCAAGCCACCCTGTCACTATTCATGTGCTCGCGCCACTCTTCCCTCACGAAGGGTGTAGCGAGATCCTTTTGCCTTGTGCTCGTTATCCAGGTTGGCCGGCATGACTTTTCGTTGAGGTCACCGCGGATTACCGGGTCAAGTGGATAGCCTGTCCTGTCACTTATCCCAAGCCGATCACATATCGCTCTAATAATTCAAGTCACATTTTATATTTACTTTATCTTATCGTATATCCTGCTCTGTTCTACTTTCAGTATTTTCTCACCATGCCATGATATACAGTTACTCACATGCTCTACTTGCCTTTACATTGTACCTTGATTTGGAGACTAAGTTCTGCTCGGGAGAAGAGTTACAGCCCCAGTCCTTATTTGGTTTAAGGGTTGTAACTCAGCTTCCGAACGGTTCCCAAGTTTTCATATATCTTTGTCTTGTAGTTCATTATACTATCTCTTATAGAATTTGTCAATTCACATGGAACTGCTGTTAGTGTTTGTACTTGCTCATTTTCCTGACATGATACCGTTATGATATATTACAGATGATTCTGAGTAGGACTGCTCGACCTATTATAGGCTCGAGTCAGATGGAGTAGCCTTGGATCGTGGCCTTATAGTAGAGCCACTAGACTTTGTACTTCCAGAGTAGTGTAGATTAGCTAGGTTTGACTGGACTGCGATCCAGCTAGCTTTATCAGACTGTAGCTTCTATATTATATTTTGAGACCCTGTGATGTTGTATATATCTGGGCTTGTATTGGACTCTGGACTTATTTACTCTTTCATCTATCATATGTCTTTTCTTCTGAGCTATCTACCTTAGTTTTATTCTGTGATTGAGACTGTATTGTTATGTCACCTCCATTTGGAGAGTATATACTGTACAGGTATATTTTTACTGTTAGTCGTAGTATTTACAGACGTTATATACAGCGTTCTACCGTCGATGCTGCGGCGTAGGCTGGACGTACCCACGTGCTCGTACCCCTCATAAGGGTGCGGGTCGTGACATAGCCCAAGTGTTAGCCAAATAAAAAGTTGGCAGTCCTAGTTTATGTCAGGACTGTCAACTTTGTTGCAGTCCTACCTGGTGTAAGTACTACAAACAAGTTTGGCAATCCTGAAAAAATCTGGGCTAGCCCCAAGTAAAAAATGAGGGTGGCAAACTTTTAAATTTTTTTAAAAAAATTGGGCTAGCCCCAAGTAAGTTTTGGAATGCCCTTAGAATAAGGTATCTTCACACCTTCGATCACTAACTTCAGCCAGCACTTATTAGTCCCTTGGTCCAGTACCTTTGGTTCGCAGAAAGGAATGGAAAGGAAATCAACTCCAAGGCCGGCCAGGGCGACCGCCTAGGGCCCACAATTTGGGAGGGCCCAAAAAATATTAATATATGTAGGGTGATTTATTGGTCAGTTTTGGAAATAGTAAATATAACCTAAAAAATGGCAAGCATTTAATTTCCATGCAATTTTGAAAACCGTAAATACAACCTAAAAATGCAAAAGATTTAATTCCCAAATGAAAGGTGGAGAGATTTTAGGCATCAGCTTTTAAATGGAAATTTAATTCCCAAATGAAAGATTGAGAGATTTTTGGCGTCATCTTTAAAATAAAAATTTAATTCCCAAAATGAAAGATTGATATATTTTAGCCGACGTCAGGTTAAAATAGGAGAGAAAGGCATCAGAATTTTAGGAGTCAGTTTTAATTTCCAAAGATTTTAGGCGTAAGTTTTAAAATGGGAGAGAAAGGTAGCGGAATTTAGGAGTCAGTTTTAATTTCCAGATAAAGATTGTAAGATTTTGCAAAACTTTCCAAATTTAAAACACCTAAAAGGGAGGAGAGATAGTGGCAGCCAGAATTCCAAGGATAATTCTTAATTTCCAAGATAAAATTGAAATATCTCCAAAGATTTCCAAATTTAAAATAAAACAACCGTAATAATTTGTTGTTTCTTATAGTTATAGTATATAATCCTAAAATAGATTAGAGGGAGTTCAGACTTCCGATAGGATAACACATGTGAACGAATGAAACAAACTTCTTCTAGTGAGATCAAAATATTCTTTAGCGATATTTAATTCTTATTGTGTTCTATTAAAACTTCATCTTATGAGATCAAAACTTTTTTTGCGAGATTTATTTATTTTTATTTTGTTCTATTAGAGTTTTTTATTGTGTTCTATTAGAGTTCATAACTCTAATAGCATATTTTTATTTTTAGAGTTTTTGTTTATGTACAATTTTGGTTGTTTTTAGATATTTTTATTCTAGGAACAAAACGTAGTGATGTGAAAAAATGATGAATATTTATGATTTTGCTCTTTTAGAGCTTACGTTTGTGTACAATTTCGATTCCTTAATATATTTTTTTACTGTGTTCTATTTTAGTTTTTGATTCTTAACAAAAAAAAAAAATTACCCTTGATTTTCTCAAAGGAAAACTACATTGTGTTCTACTGTTCTTCATCTTGGTAAGGTCCAATATAACTTCACAAGATGTGAAGAGTAGATCAGAGGGTGATTCACAAAATCAAATGTGTTATGGATACCAAATTAATTGTATGACAGAAAAATTTAATTGTATATAAATTGCTCATTCAAAATAAATGTGTTATGGGTACCAAGTCAAAACATTCAAAGTAAATGAGTTTTTGAAGAAGGTTTTAGTAAGACCTCAAAGTATAACAATTAAAAAAAATTACTTTATAAAAATTATAGTATTAATGATTAGATGTGTAAATGTGGGCACATTTTAAATTATTGCATTGATTTTCCTTTCGGATGTTTGGAAATGACAAGGAATTTAAAATGAAAAGTGAATACTTCAATATTAAAAGTGATTCCTTGCTTGGACGTATGGAATCAATTTTTTCCCAAAATTTTCTTTTATTGGAACTCACTTTCCTTTCCTCTCCAATTCCTTTAGCACCCAAACGTAGAATATAATCATTTTCCTTTTCCAACCCCATGATTCTATGAACCAAACGAGGCATAAAGTCAACACACTCTACACCCCCAATCATGAAGGCCAAGTCCAGCATTTTCAGCATCCATATCTTTCAATAAAAAAAAATTTTGTTGGATAGAACCAACTCCCATCACTACCAAAATAAGTCATATCAGCGACAAAATTAGCGACGCAGACTTAAAACGTCGCTAATATTTTTGGATTTAGCGACTCCAAAAGTATGCGTCACAATACGTCGCTGATAGCGACAAACAGCGACATATTGCGACTACCTTTAGTGTAATAAAAACCAACGTCGTTGATTTGTCGAAAAATGTCGCTAGTTTTATTAGTTCAGCGACGTTTAGCGTCGCAAAGATTAAGATGTCGCTGAATATTAAAGGAAGGCCGACGCTTTGGTATTTACTGACGTCGCTAACTTCCGCTAAATAGGGTTTCCTCGGTTCGACTTTTCATTTCTCCCTCTTCCCAAATTTTTTGTTCCCACCCCTCTTCCCCGACCTCGACGACAGCCCGACCCCCTTCCCTCCGGCGCCGCTCATCCTCCTCCTCCACCGCAAGCCCCTTCTCCTCCCTCCGGCGAGCCCCTTCTCCTCCTCCTTCTCCACCACCGCGAGGAGACTGAAGGTAAACCCTAACCCTAAATGAGGTGTTTTTCGTGTCCAAAATGGACACTGAGACACATTACGACCATGTGTTCACTGATACAGTGTGTTCGTGAGGTTTTGGACACTTTGTGTCCATTTGTTGGACACGTGGACACCCCAAAGCTTGCATATATATATATATATATATATATATATATATATATATATATATATATATTTCACCTCTGTACACTTAATCCCCTCCTCCTCCACCACCGAACTTGTCCTCCTCCTCCTCCTCCACCACCGCGAGGAAATTGAAGGTAAACCCTAACCCTAATTGAGGTGTTTTTCGTGTCCAAAATGGACACGGAGACACATTACGACCATGTGTTCACTGATACAGTGTGTTCGTGAGGTTTTGGACACTTTGTGTCCATTTGTTGGACACGTAGACACCCCCAAGCATGCATATATATGTATTTCACCTCTGTACACTTAATCCCCTACATACACTTGTGTATTTTTGTATTAATTTAGATTTGCATATTGGGTTTGGGTTTCGATATAGTGTTTGATACATTGTTTCGCCTTGCAACATTCCTACACTTATTTTAGACAACAAGTATATGAACCAATTAGTCAACATCTATTTGTTGAAGTATGGTACTCCATTCTTCGTAAGTTCTAGCTATATGTCTCAAGATCCAATACTCGAAAATCCCAAGAAGAAGAAGAAGAAAAGAATAAAATAACATCGCTCAACACCCTATGACAACTCTTTGTAGAATTGTGTTAAAGTATGAGTTCTACAGTATGAGTTCTACAGTATGGTTCTCTTTGTAGAATAAAATGACATCGCTCAACGCTATCGATCCTCCATACAAGTCTTCCTTCATCTATTGTCTTAAAGTGTGAGTTCTACAGTATGGTTCTCTTTGTAGAATTGTGTCTTATTTTAGACAAGGGTTTCCTATTTTTATAGGTAACATGGCAACATGTGTAAGGGAACATATAGGTGTGTGTTTGTGTTTGAAAGGGAGTGTCACAAGAGTAAGGCGTGAGCATGTGTTAGTATTTTGAGCTGTGAGAGTGTTTGTTCTATTGAGGTTAGTACCAACTGGAAAGTTATGTTAAAAGAACCTGGGAACTATGGTGTGGTTGTATACATCATGTATATGTATGTGTGTGTCTAGTGGGAGAAAGGGGGAGGGTTAACTAGTACCAGGTATTTGGAGAGGAGGGAGAGTTTATACTAGTATATATAGACTAATATCCTAAAACTTGACTTATACAACTTAGAAATGGCTAGTTTGACCAAGTTGGACTAGTTTAGCTTAGAGTTGACTCGGTTGGACTATACATAATATATAGACTAATATCCTAAAACTTGACTTCTACAACTCAGCCTATATGAAATATTGTAGACACGGGTGATATACCGCCGCGATAATCTCTGACCACCGCACGCACAAACACGCGAAAGAAAAGTTAGCAATGCGAAAAGAAGATGACAGATAATCTCTGACCATTTAACGTAAAATGTCATGTGTACATATACTGCAGAAAGTGTAGACCGCATGAACTGACAATTGCATATCATTCACTACCTTGATGTATCTATCTTACAGAATTATGGAGCTGAATTACTATCTGCGGAATCGTACTTGGATGTACAACTGTCATCCTGATGACATGTGCGGTGTGCGGGATGAATTCATAGAGGGTGTACACCATTTTCTGCAGTTTGCCAAGACGTTCCCTCAGTACATGGACGGTACCAAAATTAAGTGTCCGTGTGTGAGATGTCGCAACTTAAAATATCATCCAGAAGTGGATGTCACGTATCATTTATACTCGAAGGGTTTCACGCCGAATTACTATCAGTGGAGCGAGCACGGAGAACATGTTTCTTTAGCATCGGAGTACGAGCCTTATGTGGATGTCCACAACAACGCTCCTTACGACGATGGGTTGGTGAACATGGTTTTTGACGCGGCCGGGCCTAGTTTCGATCCGGATGATCATGACGCACCTGAGGAGGCACCTAACCCCGATGCTGCACAGTTCATGAAGTTGCTGGAGAATGCAAGGACTTCATTATATCCTGGTTGTGAGGATCATTCACCGTTGGAGGTGGTTACAAGATTTTTGAGCATCAAGTCCGATTTTAACATGTCGCAAGATTGCTACAACCGTCTTATGGAGTTGCTTATAGAAATATTGCCTGAGGGTGCGAAGTTGCCTAAAGAATTCTACCGGTCTAAGAGGATGGTTAGATCGCTCTGGATGGGATACGAAAAAATTGATGCCTGTCACAACGGGTGCATGTTGTACTACAAAGACGATAAGGATGAAGACGCCTGCAGATTTTGTGGTGTCGATCGCTACAAGGCATGTGGTAGAGAAAAGTCTGTCAGTGCTAGGAAGCCTACCTCTTCGATGCACTACTTGCCGTTGACGTCGCGGTTGCAGCGGTTGTTTATGGTGAAGGAAACTGCAGAAAACATGAGTTGGCATAAGCGGGAACATACCGAAGGAATGTTGGATCATCCATCTGACGGAGAAGCATGGAAGCACTTTGATCGAGAGTATCCATATTTTGTTTCTGATCTGTGTAATATCAGATTGGGTCTCTGCTCCGACGGTTTTACCCCATTCGGACTTTCGGGATTCCAGTATTCGTGTTGGCCTGTGATCGTCACTCCGTACAATCTACCGTCTTGGATGTGCATGAAGACTCCGTATATGTTCCTCACCGTTATTATCCCAGGTCCGAACAATCCGAAAAGGAATATCAATGTGTATTTACCGCCATTGATTGATGAGTTGAATCAGCTGTGGGAAGTAGGTTCCAATACGTACGATGTATCTAGAAAACAAAATTTTCGGATGCGGGCAACACTTATGTGGACCATCAACGACTTTCCAGCCTATGGAATGTTATCTGGATGGAGCACGCATGGTCGTCTTTCATGTCCGTATTGCATGGACAGCACTAAGGCTTTCCGTTTGAAACACGGAGGCAAACCGTGCTTCTTCGATTGTCATCGACAATTCCTGCCAAAGGATCATCCGTACCGGAGGAACAGGAATGCTTTTCGTGCTGGTGTTGTGGAGAAGGCTAATCCCCCGCTAAGGTGGACCGGATACACGATATGGAAAGAGGTAAAAGATTTACCAAGAGCTATTGAGCAGCTTGCTACGGGCTACAAGTGTGACGGATTTGGTCGTACTCATAACTGGATGAAGAGGAGTATATTCTGGGATCTTCCATATTGGAGCACCAATCTGATTAGACATAACCTTGATGTTATGCATATCGAGAAGAATGTGTTTGACAACATAATTAATACTGTAATGGACATAAACGGGAAGACGAAAGACAATCCAAAGGCTAGATTGGACTTGGAAGAAATATGTAGACGTCCTGTATTGCATTTGATAGAGGACGGGAATGGGAAGTTGAAGCAGCCTAAGGGAATTTTCTCACTGGAGAAGGAGGATAAAGTGAGGCTTTGTAGGTGGATTCAAGGTCTGAAATTTCCAGATGGATATGTTTCGAACTTGAGAAGATGCGTCGACCTTAAGGAGAACAAACTGACAGGTATGAAGAGCCATGATTGTCACGTATTCATGGAGCGGTTAATTCCGATTGCATTTCGGGAATTCTTATCGCAGGCAGTTTGGGATCCATTGACGGAGCTTAGCATATTCTTCAAGGACCTTTGTTCTAAGAAATTGCTCGTTGATCGTCTAGAAAAGCAAGAGAAGGAAATTGCAGTAACACTGTACAAGCTAGAGAGGGTGTTCCCTCCTGGATTCTTCGACTCTATGGAGCATTTGCCGATTCATCTTTCCTACGAGGCACGTGTTGGTGGACCCGTCGAATATCGATGGATGTACCCGTTCGAGCGACATTTGAATCACCTAAAAAAAGGTAAAAAATAAGGCTCGGGTCGAGGGTTCTATTTGTGAAGCCTATATTCTCGAGGAGATTACAAATTTCTGCTCCTCCTATTTCAAACCTCATGTTGCTACGAATAGAACGAGGGCTCCGAGAAATGACGACGGATATAAAGAATTTAATGATGGAATACTGAAAGTATTCAATGCGTCCGGAAAGCCTTCGGGGAAAATGAAGAAGAGATATTTAAATGACGAAGAGCTAAGGGCTGCTCAGTTGTATGTATTACTCAATTGCGATGAGGATGAAGTGGAGAAGCTAGAGGGGTAAGTAACTCAGGATGATGAGTTTACGCCATCTCAATGCAATAGTATAAGCTAATATTATTGTACTAATCGGCGGTTGCTTCGTTGTTTTCTAGCACTTATAATGATGAGTTGAGGCTGGTTAGACCCTACCTAACAGACGAAGCATTAGAACAGGAAATGAGACATCATTTTCCTTCTTGGTTGAGCCAATATGTAAGTAGCTCGGTAATTACTGGCCTCTTCTAATGCAACTGCGCAATAAATAACTTATTATCGCTTCTTTAATATTCAGGTCGATCGTCTAATTTCACCCGAGATTGAATTAATTAGAACTCTTGCCAAGGGACCAATTACTTTTGTTAAAATATGGCCAAGTTACTGTGTCAATGGCTTTCGGTTCAAGTCGACAAATGCTTTGATCAGAGACAGCCTTCTGGATCTTGATTCCATGAAAAATAGTTGTTTGTGTATCAAGTCTTCGGACTACAAAGACGTCGATCCAGGAAATGATTTCTTTGGCATCTTGCGAGAGATTGTGGAGTTGTCATATAATAATGGCAGAGAACCTGCAAAGATCGTGTTGTTCAAGTGTGAATGGTTCGATCCGATTGAAAATCAAGGTTGAAAAATTGACAAGCATGGTCTTCTGGATATAAACTACAAGCGTAGATATCAAGGCTACGAACCGTTTGTCCTAGCAACTCAGGCTCAGCTCATGTACTTTACAGCTTATCCGAGACGGGGAGCAACGAAGTCTGACTGGTGGGCAGTATGCAAGACTAAAGCCAGAGATACTTTTGATGTTGACAAAAAAGCTTACCAGGAGGACGAGCTACCTCTTGTAACCAATATTGTCGATGTGGACTCCACGAAAGTTACGCATTATACGACACATAATGTAGAAGATGTAGAATTATCCGAAGAGGAAGACGAAGCCGACGAAGGCGAAGATGAAAGTGAAGATGAGAAGGAAGAGGAAGATGAGGTCGAGGAAGACGAACAAGATGATTATTCTGAAGATGATTGAGAGAGATATACTTATCTGAACTTAGATGTTTCTTCTAGAATATATTATCTGGACTTAGATGTTTATTGTAGAATGTATCATTATATGTTGTCTTGGTTATTATCTTGTCTTTGTTGTACTTTCATATTTCTAGTCTCTATTATTTGTTGTACTTTCATATTTCTAGTCTCTATTATTTGTTGTATTATCATATGCTGTTATCAGGTATGGCAGGTCGTCGCGGAGCGTTCCGAGGGAGACAACGAGGTCACTCTCCTCCGGTACTTCCTATAGGTACTGCTAGAGGACGGAGTTTTCCTTCGGTACCTCATTCTGGTACCGGCTCTGGATCCTCGTCGCCGATTACTCCTCCATATCGGACAGTAGGTGGGCCTGCTGGGATGATGTCACGTGGCATATCTCCTGGGACGAGTAGTTCCAGGCCTGTTGAGAGTGCTCGTCCGTCTAACGTTCCTACTGCTGATACAACGATGGAGAAGGATGAGCAGATGGCGAAGGCAGCGGCGACGGCCGAGGCAGCGGCGCCGACGGCCGACCAGCATCATGCAGATGATGCGTGCGTACCTCCGGAGGAGAGGAGGACGGAGATCTGGGCCGACGGCACAAAGTAGGTATTTTGGTTTATAATTTTTTTTTTCTGTTTTTATCATAAATTAACTTTTTTCATGAATATAATATGTTTGTATAGATATCATCCCCAAGAGGTACAGAGACGTCTAGGCCACATGCTGAGGCATAATTATGGTGGTGCTTGGATTAACTACTCTGATGCTCCGGACGAGAGGAAGGCCTTCTGGTTTGCGCGCTTCAAGGTTAAAATATATTTGCTTTTAACATGAATCATATATTTTTTGTATATTATATATAACTGATAAATATTTGGTTTGCGCTCTTCTAGGATATATTTTTCTATCCACCGCACAGGGCCGAGCAGATCGAGAGGATGTTTTTTGCCGTCGCTGCCAAGCTGATCCACGACTTTATCAATGATCAGAAGGATCATGATCGTGCCGGAAAGCCGATCCAAGGTTGGATCACCCCTGATCAGTGGAATGCGATGAAGGCTCGATTCGAGGAGCCAAGGTACAAGGAGAAGTCGGAGAAGGCCAAGGCGGCTAGGCAACATGCCTCGAAGTGGTGCGGTGGGTCGATTCCGATGACGGAACATTTCTGTCGTCTGGTATGTCTTCCTCTTTTACAAATATTATTTTAATGCAAAACCGATAAATTATTACTAAGATAATATATTTAATTACAGGTAAGGAAGGTCGGTAACGCCGACATGGTGACCGTCTTCCTGGCCACCCATCGTCGCGGCGGTGACCTTATTAACGAGAGGGCTGAGCAGACTTATGTAAGTATTACAATACATTATCTTAATTTAATACTTTCACTACAACAAATATGAGATATGATAGCGTGCATTGAACGCTGTAGAATGCATATTATAGCATATTCCGCCCACTATATATGTCCCCGCTATAATAACCCCATGTACAAGAAAGCTATAAAATTATAGCGTTCACGAACGCTATTCATGGATTATAGCGTTCATGGACGCTGTAAGCCACTGTTTTTCAAAATTTATTTAATTAATGTTAATTAATTTTTAATGTCATATTTAGCCTTAAAATAATTATTAGGATTTTTAGGAATTTTTTTAGAATTTTTAAATGATTTTTAAATGAGTTTTAAATACAAAAATATCAATTTGCAATTTTCTAAAATGTTTTAATATCACTTTGTAATAATTAGAATTGTTTTAATATAGTTTTGTAATTATTAAAATTGTTACAATATCAGTTTGTAATAAATGAATCGTTTTTAATTAAGGAATGCAAATTATAATTTGTATTTATCTACCTTAGGGACCTATCTGTAATAACCTAAACTAGGAGGACCTAATTGCTAAACCCTATTCTACCCACCCCGACTGACCGACGACTGACCGGCCGACTGCCCCCGCCATTTTTGGCCAGCGCACGCCCCCCCGACCGACTCAACCCCCTTATAAAACCCCCCTTCTTCCCCAGACCTAACCCTAACCCTAAAACACCACCCAGCCACCCACAACCGCCTCACCGACAGCCCCAAACCCTAACACTAAACCCTAACTCCGGCGAGCCTCATCCAGCCTCTCCGTCGACGCTCACCGCCCCCAACCGCCATCGACGTGTTCGCCGCGACGAGCCGCACCCAGCGCCACCCGAGCGCCACCGCCCCGACCACTTCTCCGCCGTCCAGCACACCCGAAACCCTCATCGATCGCCGGACACGTAAGTGGTAGTAAGGATTCGTGTCGTCCGTGTCACGAATCCACGTATGTGGTTCGCCAGGACACGGGGATCCTAGTCCAGTGCTTGGACACGAGAATCGATGCTCGTACGTATCGTGCATAGCACGAACACGTAGACTCCTGTGTCCCTAACTGTCCGGATACAGGATTGTTATTATTTTTTTATGTATTAAATACCTAAAACCTAAATAAAAATAACTAAAACCTAATCCTAACAGAAGCCGCGGGCTGACCCCCTGGCCAGCCTGACCCGACTCAAGAACTCGACCCAGAGGGCCGAGTTCGAGCCCCCCTTCTATGTAGTGGTTTCTTTTTCCTTTTTGTTTTTATTTTATATATATATATATATATATATATATATATATATATATATATATTTATTTTATATATATATATATATATATATATATATATATATATATATATATATATATATATATGTATATGTATGTATATGTATATACTGTATATATGCAGTATTTATATATATATATATATATATATATAAAAAATATATATATATATATATATATATATATATATATATATATATGTATATGTATATACTGTATATATGCAGTATTTATATATATATATTTTTATATTTAGTAAATTTTTATATATATATTTGTATTTATGTACATATATGTATATATGTATATATTTTCATGTGTATGTATATTATTATATATATACTATTATATATATGTATACAATATTTGTATATATATATATATTTATATATATATATATATATATATATATATATATATATATATATATATATATATATATATATATATATATATACTTTATAATTAAGTATTTTCTTATATATATATATATATTTTTAACATGTGTATGTATATATCCATTATGTATAATTTTGCCTTATTAAAATATTAGTATTTATCATGTATTTTTATGTCTTTGTATTTTTGTATATTTAAATTACTGCAACCATTTGGTGTCCAAGCCTCGCATGGATTTTTGGGCCCAAATATGTTTTCACACATTCAAGACCTGTACAAGTCATATTGGACTTGATTCAGGGCCTTGGATCCTGTATTTGAACTTTGGTTCAAACTATATACATGGACAAAATACGCAGATAATTAATTATTTAATTTCAGATTGTGTGCAATACTGTTTTTGAATTTCTAAAAATACTTTAATTGCTGCTAAAATTCTGAAAAAATAGTATTTAGATACTATGTTAATTTGGTTAATTTAGTATAATTTTTATAGTATTTAATTTACAGTTTTGCCACTATCTTGGCATATGAAACCAGAACTCATTTTCTGTATACTTAGGAAAACTGATTTTTTTATAAAATACTTGTACTGGTTAATAAATTTCAGAAAAAATATAATAAATTTCTATAATTAACAAAGATCATTTTGGAACTTATTTTAAGTAAAATTAAGCTTTTTGTCTATCTCAAAAATTGTTGGAACACAATGTTCATTTGATTTATTTATTGAATAATTACGACTTGCAACTTTTTGTGCTTTAGCCGTATTGAACGTCACCCCTCACTAGTGTAAGGACCCTAAAAAGTTAGTTAAAGTAGTGCGTCATCCCACATTGGTCTCCAATGCTAAAGTCATCATTTTGGCTAGGTGTCCAGTCACAAGTCGTGTTTCACAAATTAGTGTCTTAGTATTTTAGCTTAGTGTAAAAACTAAGTTTATGCATTTATTTCTATAGTGATGAGTTACCAGACATCTATAGCACTTTTATCGCAGCTTGCTTTGCTTTGCTTTGCTAGAGGCAAGTACTCTCTACAAACTTTACATACTATTACATAAATGAACTGCAAATCCAACCATATTAAATGCTGATCCTTAGGGTAGCAAGTTAAACCCTCACATGTTGTATTACTTTCATTCACTACCATGTTTAGAACAGTTTTATATCTCTCACATGATTAGAATCTGGGTATGGAGAAACTGATAGTAGAGTACGTGATCATGCCCCCTTTATCGTACCGAGCAAAGTTACATTTTATATGTTACTGCGCCGTAGGCCTTTATTCCGCATTTCTGTACGGATGTACACCTATGCTGTACACTTGTACGTATGTATATTTCATTTACATGTGCCCCTGCACATTGTACACCTATTGACGATCACGTACCTGCTACAGTTTTAATCATTACATATACATCTGTCTCTATGACATATGTGTCCCTGCCATGATAGATTATGTGATGCCATATTTTTCAGTTATTCCTCTATGTTCATTTCTATGTTTCATATGCTAGTTTGCTAGAATCAGTACTTGCTCCCGTCCTGACAGGATAATGTTGTAGGTGTCCTTACTGAGGAGGAGTTACTCTGCGACTCATATTATGGTGATACTGCCGAGGACCCGGCTTTGCTTTACGAGGATGTTCCTGCGGGGAGACTCGTCTAGTTTGCATAGCTGCTCGGGATACTTAGTGTAGTCATGTATTAGACTATGTATTTTGTAGCTGGACATATATCCAGTTTTACATTTCAGACTTGTACTTTGGACATTTTACTATATGAGACGACTTTTGTGTTTGGAGCATTTATGACTTTTATTCACTTATAGAACTATTAGCACAATTAGTCTTATCTTGTTATTTCTAGAAAAGCTTACTGTGCTTTATCTCAAGCACAGGCTGGACTTGACTCGGCCCGGCCCAACAATTTGGGTAACGGGTCGTGACATGTTTTTAGTGGTGGCCCATGCAGGTCATGACTAAATTGTTTGGTTACGTTATTGTACCAAGCATGCCTGCAATTAGGAACTTAAGGTAATTAGCAACATTAGGAATGACGCTTAGAACACCTAGAGGAATACTAGGATTGTAACATAGGAAATACATCACATGCTTGCTATTATAATTAGATTTTCTTGCCTATGATTGCTTACTTTAAACAAGTCCTTATAAGTCCTTTTTATTGTAATTAGATGGTGCTTACTCATTCATCCCAGTCCGTTACACCTGAGAATGGTGCGCTCTATATCCAGTCAGCTGACCAGTTGACTGATACACCCCCACCTCCACCTACCACATTCTCCCACTCCACAGATCCACAAACCAGATGCCTCCACCACCTTCCACATCACAGGCCCAGCAGGACCCAATACTTCTACCACCCCCTATCACTATACCTACCCAGGCTTCCGTCACACTCGACGGGAACCAACTACTCACTATGATCCAGGGGTTCCTAACGACCCATCAGGAGCAGACTACCTGTCACGACCCGCACCCTAGAGTAAGGGCACGAGAAGTGGGTACGTCCAGCCTACGCCGCAGTATCGGCAGTAGAACGCTATCCTAGGTCAATCATCTAACAATATAAAGTACCTGTACAGTTTATACTCTCCGAATGGAGGTGACAAACTGAAAATAATCTCAATCACATCTAGGTAGAAGAATGAAAGACAGATAGATAGGTAGTAACTCAAGAGACAGTACTATAGATGAAATAAGTCCAAGTGTCTAGAATAACATAACATCAGAATGTCAACTCAATGTACAAAATAAGTCTAAGAGTCTATACATCTCAATATCTCAAAATACAACTCAGAATGTGAGACAAAATAGTAATACAGAAATAACTGTCTAGCCAAACTAGTCTAGACTACTGGGGCAACATCCTCAGCTGCAGGTGGATCCTGCTGAGGGTCCACAACATAAGTATCATCTAGTCCTGCTCCATAAAAGGTAGACACCAGGGCCTCATCCTCATCCTCTGTAATATTTTCAACAGGTCCAGTCAGGACAGGAACGAGCACAATACATCTCACACAGTTCATATCAGGTTAGGAAATACGATACATGCAATAGAGTAAGATACAGGAAATGCTGAAAGAAAATATATGCTGTAAAAGAGATAGCTGTAATGAAATATCTACTGTGTATAGAGAACTATAAGTGACTAGTGATGTAGAGTACAAGATAGGCATGTGAATGGCTAGAATTTATACATGATTACACTACTGAGTTTATACATGATTACACTACTTGGAATTATTCACATGTCTACTTCTACTCCCCCTTTTCCCCATTCAATACACAAGGATCTAAACAGGTTATGTTATTGTACATGATATCACATGGGGGCCCATGAAAGGGTGCACATGATAGTATACATGAGGGCTCAGTGAATCGTGAGAGTACATGATCACATGAGTATACATGCATGATGGAAGCATAGGAGTACATGATGAAAGTGAAACACACGTAACATGAAGTACCCGATGCTCCCGAGAGGGATAACATCTCATGTAAAGATCCATATAGTACCAATCCGTGTTACCAACGTGACAGCAACAAGTAAAGTAATCTAGAGCGAGAAGTAAAGCCTGAACAAGTATGAAACGGTCAGAGAATGTACTCGCCTGCTGTATAAATGTCTGTAGAGAATATGCTGTCTGAGGAGAGGTGTTTGGCTCCTGATCAGAGCAACACAAGTCACAAAGTGTTCTAAATAGTAAAAAAAATGAAGTCTACTATACATACTACATGATTCTAGGTCAATCTAGTCAAAAGTCAACTCTTGGTCAACTCTGGTCAACTCTAAAGTCAAACTAGTCAAAGTTAGGTCAACACTAGTCAACTAGTTATGGTTTTAGTCAAACTAGTTAAACTAGTTGTTTTAGGTCATTCCTAGTCAATTCTAGGTTAACTAGGTCAAATTTGACCTAAGGTTGACTTTGGTCAACCCTTAGTCAACAAGGGTCAACTAGTAGGTGTTTAGGTCCATTAGGCTAATTGGGTTAGCCCCCAAGCCATAGGCTAGTCACCTTGGCCATAGGCTATTGACTTAGATTTTCATAGGCTAATGGTTATAGGTTTCTATATAAACCTATACTTAGGAAGTCATATATATATATAAATATATATATCTATATATATAGATATACCCATGTCTATTTACTACCTATATATTGTTTGCAAAAACAAAAGTTGAAAAACTTTATTGATACAAACTGTGTAATAAAGATTACAAGAATTCTGGGAAAATTACAACTATAGGAATCCAATCTAGATGACGATTGCTTTATCCCTTGGACGATGTGAACTTTGAAGACGGAGCCTTTGAAGTTGAAAACAACTCTGGAAACTGAAGGCAAAAGCCTCGGAAGTTGAAGGCAAAAGCCTCGAAAGAATGCAGCAGCACTTGAGCAAGAACTCCTGGACTCTCTGATCTCTGAATCTTTGATATCTGATCTTTTTTTTGAATGAAGACTTGAAACTCTATTTATAGAGTTCTGAAAATAACTAACTTTCAATTATTCTGGACTGCGCAGGATGATTTGCGCAGCAATTGGTTTGTGCAGCATTAGATTGTGCAAGCAGTTGCTGGATCGTGGGCCAACTATCATGGACACATGGCATCATTTGATAGAAATGCGCATGATCGTGCATAAACAGTTGCCACGTAATGAGCAATTGATGGCATGAATGCCACGTATACTTTATCAGTTATGTTGATAGAATGTGCAGACTAAACTGCGCAGCCTTGGTTTGCGCAGACTCAGAATGCACAGGAATGGTTTGCGCAGACTCAGTTTGCGCAAGAATAGATTGCGCAGCCAGCTGTCAGCCACCCTCGAGCACTGTGCGGCGCCAAAAACGAATAGTCTCCTCGTTATCCGTGCTGTCAGTTGCCAGAAAGATTTGATTTGATTCAGGTAATGATGACTTCTGCCATGTCATCCTGCGCAATTGGAAGTGTGCGCAAACCATTGTGCGTAATCGGATTGCTGCACAATCTGTTGCCTGCACAATTCATCAAAATGATGTATATATTAAGTCTTTGACATTGTTAATTGATGCAACTTGATTTTTTTAGGACCTACAAGACCCCCTTCAAAGTTTTCAAAAGTTGATTTTATTCAAAATTTTGAAATACTTTGAATTTTTGAATGTTGAATCACTTTGCGCATGATGCTGAGCTGTCTGCGCAATGCGAAAAGACCATAATTTTAGGCGCAATCCGAGGCATCCGTTTTGTATTTCGAAAAACTATAAATACCCATCTCTTCGTTTTCATTTCTTTACTTTGCAATCTTTCGAGCTCTTGAGAAGAAAATCTCCCAACCCTTACTGTTCTTTTCCTCCGACGATTGTCATGGCACCACGACGATCCAATATTGCCGCCACCGCCGCCGCGAGTCATCTGACAGAGTTGCACGGCGGGCATCTCGACACGAATCCGCGTACCCCGCTCTGAGAGGTAGTTGAACCGATCGAAAACCCCTTTTTAGGGTGATTCGTCTTCCTTTGATCTTTGAAACTCATCTCTTTTTAGAGATGAGTTCAAATTGCGCCACCCTTTTTAGGGTTTTGGTTGCATCAACTGTCAGTTCTCATTTTTATGACGGCTGCATTCCTGCGCAAACTGTTGAATTGTGCTGACAGGAAGTCAGCGCAATCGATTGATTTACGCAGAAATGTCAGCGCAAACTATTACTTTGCGCATCCTTCTGTGATGCGCAATCTGTTGTTGCGCAAGTCATGTCAGCGCAATCTGAGGTTGCGCACTCTAATGTTTTATGTTTTAAAACAGAGATTTTGACTTTGTACTAATCTTTATCTGTCTGTTGATGCAGTTGAGGTCAATGAAGACCCAGATTATGAACATTTTGTGGGAACCCTCTCAGAGTCTGAATATAAAGAAGATCTGTCTCATGTTCACTATCCTCAGTACGATCTGCCAGTCTCCCGTCAGGCTATACTGATCTCCCAGGATAATGAGACTTTAATGTGTTTGATGAATGGACAGCCTCTAGAGTCAGCTGATGCTGTAATTCATAAGAAACCCTTGTTCCTGTTCGGTGACGCCTTTGAGAAAGTCTCTCAGCCTAGGCCGAGAATGGAGGATAGAATAGTTCACCAGAAAGATAGATCATTCTTCATACCAGACATTGCTCGCTGCCTGCCTTTGTCGCGGTACGCTCATGCGAGCTACCCAAGGAAGATGGAGTGGAACATCACTCTGTTTCAGGATGCCCGTGCAGGAAAAATCTTCGTAAAGAAAGGGCCAAACAAGAGGGATATGTTTTATAGCTCCTCTGATAGATATAACTGCTTGTTGAGAGGCTTGAGACTTGGATGCATTCCACCCGAGAACTCTTCTATGCTGATGCATGTTAGAACACCAATATTCGCAAATGAATTTGCGAAGGCTGAAGGAAAATATCCCGAACAAGACATCAGAATGACTGGATTGGTGAATCCAGACTACAAACGATGGAGCTATATTGCGAATTGGATTCTGACAACATTCCAAGACAGACTCCAACAGATTGATCTATATCAAGCAGTGCATGCCACTGTATACGGATTTGCTCCCAATCCTCATATGTTTTTAGCCTTAGCTGAGAGGTACAACTATAGAACGGGAACCTTCATGACCCCAGGTGGAGAGATGGGCTTTGCACTCCACGAGATAAAGTACATCTCATACTTACCCATGGCAGATGCTCCATATGAGGAGTATGTACCGACAAATGATGAGCTGAACAAGCTCCGAAAAGAGAATGCAGAGATGGTGGCAGTGTTCGAAGAACTATTATGCTATTACAAAATCTGTTCTCTATATTACAAGAGTGCTACCGCCAACACTTGTTACTCTTCAAAATGGTTACCATATCTGTTTCTCAATCATATAGAAGAGAAGAAGACCAAGGAGACCGACAAATGCTATCCTAACTTCTTCAAACCTTTGAGCAGTGCAGAGGTTATAAAACTGATGGAACAGAGTGGTCACTTTGATAAAGAAGTGAAAGATGATCATGAGTATCCTCCTTTGAAGAGAGGGGACAATTTAGAGAGTTATTTAAGAATGGGCTATAGACCCATGTCTGAAGAAGCACAACTGGCAGGATTCCTAACATACTGGCTTCGGAGGTTTGTGGTTCCAGGATCCAGTGCCGTGGATCGTTTTCACCGCGGTGTTCTGTTTGCTGCTGTCAAGTTAGTCTTCGGTTATAAGATGGGCTTGTTATCAGCAATGACCTGCAAGCTAAATGCCAGTCTTCGTTTATACGTCGACTTGATGCTGAAGGCGAAGGGAGAGAAAGAGTTCCCTCGCTTGGAATTGCCATATACATATTTATTTGGATGGTTACTTCTTCACTATCCAACCTTAATGGACCCCGGCATGGGACCAGTTGATGGCAGTTTTCTCCGAAGATATTCTGAAGGAAAATGGAAATACACTTCTTTGAGTGAGTATAGATTTGTTTTGAATCTGAATAGAGGATGGAACTTCTGTTGTGCTCCTTTTCCTGCTGGGTACGATCAGATGCCCACAAATATGGTGGATTCGAAGATACAGCCTCTGACGTACAGCCTTTGAATGGTTGAAGACGATTCGACCATCACATCTGGTTTATCGGTTCGAAGAAGAGTGCTATTTAGAACCATATCTTCCCAGCCGATTTGCTCGGCAGTTTGGGTATGATCAATTCCATGTAGGGAACGCAATTACCTGTCTCCAAGGCAAAGGTTATTTGATAGACGGGGCTAGAGCTTGGGCTTATTACAATGCCCGTGATACAAAAGCCACATTTTCAATGCCAGCAAGGAGTACTCCCTAGGGTCCTCGGATGCTCTTCACATATTCTGTATTTTACACATCCGCAAATACTTTTGCCGAGAATTTTAATCTCGCAGATAGCTTCGCTACTGCAACAAGATTGAGGAGAGGGAGAATTGCTCCATCGATCCCTGTAAATGAGGAGGTGCACGAGCCGGTCGATGCTCCTTTGGAAGTTTCGAGGGATATGATGTTCCCTCAAGAAGTAAACGCAGCAATGCGTATTTCTCTAAGAGTGGGTAGATCTCCAGCGAAGAAAAGGAGAAGGGAGGAGCCTCCTGCTCCAGCTGCAAAGAAGAAATTGATTCTAGATCTTTCTTCCGAAAAGGTCACTACAAGATCCCAATCTCGACAATTGGCCGAGACACATCAAGAAGCTGCCACTACTCCAACTTCTGTACAGAAACAAGCAGAGCCAGTAAATGTAGAGAGTCCTGTCAGACCTCTACACAGAAAGAAGAGAGTAGTCACCAGAAGAGTTTTGGAAGAATCTTCTTCTAGACAAATCCTGAATTCAGTAGATGCTGCTGCAGGAATTCTAATGTCATCTCCCACACCTATTTCTGAATCTGGAAGCAAAACTCTTGAAAAAGCTGAACAGAGGGGAGATCTTGTCCCTAGAACTGAGGTTGAAAAGCCTGGAGAAAATATCTTAGAGGAAGAACAAAATGTTACACGACCCCATTCACCTGTCGCGGAGACTACTCAACCTCCTCTTACTCCCAGGACTCTTCGTGAAGAAGAAGACCGTGAAATGATTACAGCTTTGGAGGATTGCAGTTATAGCCTGCAGGAAGATCAGACCGCCACTAACAGTGGGAATGCAGCAGCAGAAGAAGAAAAAGACGAAGAGAGTTCTTCGACTGAAAATGTTGATGAGTATATACAAGATCCTGAAAAGGATAACGAAGAACATATATCTCTTGATACTGCCAATGATATTTCAGATCCTAAAAAGGATATCGAAGTGGAGGCATCTGTAGAAAATGTTGCTGAAAATCCTATTGAAAATGTTGAGATAGAAATATCTCATGAAGAAGCAATCGATGAAGGCATGCTGAAAGAAAATCCCACCACCGACCCTCAAGGTATAAAACGAGATCTAGCAATCTTCTCTTTTAAAATTAACTGATAACTATTATCTTCATTCGTGCAGATCTTGAGATTCTGCCAACACCTCCAACGGACCTGGCTATGGTTCCTATACCAACGGTAGTTGTTAGTAGTAGCCATCACTTATCTTGCGGTTCTGAAGCGGGCAGCAGCCAGGCTGTCGCAGCTGAGGCTACTTCTGTTCAAAGAGAGTACATTCCAGCAAGGGATGCACTTGTTGTTAGACCAAACCAAGGTAAGATTTGTTCTTTTTTTATCTTCTTGTTCATCAGCAAACAATTAGTAAAATAACAATTTTACTATTGCGGAGGATCAAACAGGAGGAGCAACCAGTTCTACTCTGGCTCCTTTATTTAAAGAGCATGTTGTCCAACCACAAAGAATCGAGCAACCTGCTACCCCATCCTCAATAGGTATAGCAGCGACTCCTGGAACTTTGGCCATCAATCAACAAGTTGTCCAGTCTTTTACCAGATGCTTCTTCGAGTCGCTGGGATCTCTTGTCCATAAACTGATAGAGAAAGAAGGGGCTGACTTCATTATGGTTAGGAAGCCCACTTCTTTCTTAATAAGAGCCATAAGAGACCAAGGAGACGAAGCTCAGGCCACTCTTCTTGAACACATTTTGAACGAATTAGAAGTCTCCATCAAGAAGTACAAAGAGCTCAAGAAGAAGGATATAGATTCTTTAGTACAGGCTGAATTTGAGCGACTGGCTCAAGCTGCTGATATGGAAAGGTTAACCCTTCAAAATCTGTTAGAGGCTCATTCTGCAAAATCAGCTGAATATAATTCTAAAATAGAATCAGTTACTTTAATGGCTAAAAGCAAAGGACGGCGACTCGCTGAGCTGAAAGCAGAAATTACTCGCCTCCAACAAGAGTTTGAAGAAGAAACTGTTAATCACCAACTGGTGATTGAACAATTCAATGCTTTAATTGAAGAGAGGAATGAGTATGAGACAACCCATGGTGCAGAAATCACCCGCCGGACAGTGGATATGCCCATTTTTGATGAAGAAATCGGGATAGAGGAAGCGAGAAAGATAGTAGCGTCAACTCACGAAGAAGAGCTGCAGACACTGAAGCAGAAAATTGACAATCTGATTGTTCCTCCTTCTTGATTAGAACTTTTTGTATTTTTGTGTTTTGTTGCTGTAGCTGCATTTCTGTAATGCCTCATATTTGGATAAATAAAAGATATTTTGTTGTGGCTCCATTATTTATTGCATATCTTATTCAGATATAAATAATAGAGATAAAAAGTATATTCAGAGGTACAAGACATGATATATTTCTTGTAGAAAATAATTATATTCATTATATCTGCTCAGAGGTAATATGGACGTGGCAGAATATATTGAATACTATTATTTTGATTTGACAACTTAGTCGAAAACGACGAGTTGCTGATGTGGATAATGAACGATGATGAATCGTCAATGAATGAACGGGTAGACCGTCAAGTGATGATGATGAACGGATGAACCGTCAAATGATGGTGAACGAACGGTGAACCGTCTAGTGTGAATGAACGAACGGGTGAACCGTCAGGATGAAGTAATAAATGAACGATGAACGTCAGGAGTTAATGAACGGATGAACGGATGAATATAAATGAATGACGATGAAGTCAGGAGTTATGAACGGATGAACCGTCGATGAATGTGAATGAAGAACGGATGAACATCAGGAGTTAATGAACAGAACCGTCGATGATGTGTCGCTCGTTAGTTAAGGAACTTCTACCTATAAATATAGCAGAAATATACAGGAACGAACCATTCTGGTCTTTAACATAAGAATGTCATCCGAGAAGCATCTAAGAAGGCTGATCGCCTCGCAGGTTGAAAAGGGCACTGAAGAACGCCCTGCCGATCCAGTTCACCGAAAGAGACAGAGGAAGGTCCGTCTGCACCCC
>JANAVB010006186.1:25000-30000 GCA_029216955.1 Iris pallida | reverse complement strand
TTTTATTGCGTGGGTAGTCGGGGGCTTTCCATGGGGCTAGCTACCTTGCATCGAAGGACCCGCCGCCTACCCGAGCTATGTCCGCGATGGCTTGTCATGCCAGTGGCCTTTCATATAGATAAATGGCGTGCTATGCGGCGAATCCGCATGCACGGTGTCGGTCGTAACAAGGAAACGTAAGCACGGTATGCGTCGAATGGTAAAATATGTGCTCGGTTGCACTCGAAGTGTTATAAAGCCTACGATTCGGTTATACGTAAAGACACGTGCTTCGGCACGAGATAGGCGTCGTACTTGAGTTCTCAATACCGGTTCCACAAGTTGGTTAGTCGTTGCGCGTTAAGTCGAGAAGGGCCGTAAGGCAAGTTTGGATAAGTCAGGTTATGCCATAAGGCACGGCGAGTATTCGACACGACCTAGTCGTTACGTTCAAGAGTATGGTACGAAAGACAAGTATGAGTCGGTACGTTGACAATGCAAACACGAGAAAGGTCTAGAGGCAAAGTATGGGTACGTTATTAGTGCAAGGCACGAAGATGGTCTAAAGACACTAAATAGGCCGAGCGTCGGTCCTAAAATCGATCCTAAGGCAAGACTAGAAAGACAATCGTAAAAAGGGGGCTTGTAATGCACAAAGTAAAATAAACGTGTCGGTTTTGTATGGGTGGGCGAGGAGCTCACTCCACCAGTACAGTGGTACTGACACCCACACAGTGTTTATGTGCAGGCACAGGTAGAAGCTCGTGGCGCGGAGCTCGCTTGGATGCGTCGAGGCACGGAGTTCCTTGGCGATTCGAAGCGTGTGGCCGCATGGATTCGAAGACTTATACGGGACATAATGTATGGACATCGCCTTCCGAAGCTTCCGCTGGATCGACAATATGTATCGAGAGATGAGAGAGAGCTGAGCGATTTGTAATGTGAGACGAGTATAATTTGAGTGATTGTAATCTTGGCCTTGTGCCCCCAATGTAACCGTTGTTTCAATATCAATAAAAGAGCTTCTTTGAATAACTTGTGTTTGTTCTAAATTTCCGCTGCGTGTTCAATGTCTCTGCTCGGGACTTCTGTGCGACGACCCCGTCGCAGCCGCTGAAATCGGCCGTTATGGAACCCGCCTTGCACGAGCGCAATCTAGGCTCGTGCGGCATCACGCCTTAGCGAGGACGATCGCTCCTACGGGAGCGGGGCGTGACATAATGGTATCAGAGCACGGCTTTACGTCCTTGGACTACCGATTGAATTCTTTAACTTTGTTGTTTCCGAGAACTCTGAATGTTGCTTCCGCAAGTTGTTATCGTTGGTGCGCTCTCTCTCAAACGTCCCTCGGCATGTCCATACAATAAGTCTAATATTTTCGAAAGCTCGTACAAGCGTTCAATCAACTAATCGATAGGTGGTGGCCTTTGGGCCGAACGGTGTCGACCTTGAGTTGATAGAAAATGCGTACTGAAGTTAGCAAGTCATGTGCGTGCCTAACGAGTCCTATGTCAACATTATAAAATGAGCACGCAAAGTCGGAGTATAGTCCATACGGGATGGCTATGCACACGGCCTTTTTGGCTAAGTTGTGTTTTGCGTCGCGCACCTTGACCCTTGGTGCAAATGAGTCGCGAGCGATATCAAGTATCGCTTGGTCGGGAAAGAAGATACACTTAGAGTGTATATCGATAGGAACGTTATCAGACTAACGCTTAGGCGTACACGAAGGATTGATTGGGATTTTGAGGATTGTGCGAACGACTTAGTGCGTCGATACGAACGTGATTGAGGACTAAATCGGATGGCTCGAACCCGAGTGGTGTATGGACGTTATAGAAATTGTTCGAGTGGAACCAGAGGAGTTACGGATAGTACGAGTATGTCGACAAGCGATGATATCGCAAAGCCTTAGAACGAGTAGCGCTTAGATGGTCATGATTCGAGAGTCGTAAACGTAATACCGTTCGAACGATTTGTAAACGATAGTGCGAATTACGAAATGGTTGAATGGGAATTCTAAACGATAGAATAAATGGATGACTTGATTTAAGAAATTGATACGGATCGTATACGAAAAGTTAGCACGACGGAAAGATAGCGTGTACGAAGGGTTTGACTTTGGAGTTACGCAAACGACTCTGAGGATTGAAATCGATGTGCTCGATGGTTTGAGTCAGCAAGTAATGATGCGAATTGAAGAAATACATAGTCGATGACCTAAAATCGACGGATAAACGATACGTGAATTTGGGTTGAAGAAATTGATGATGTAAACGATTCGAGGAGATAATCCAGTCGGACGATAGCATCATTCGCACGACTCAGAATTCGTTGCAAACGAAGATCGTCAGGTTACGTATATCGTCGATGGTATTGAGGCGTATCAAAGATGATATGCGATAACTCGGGGGTACTCTGACTCGGTGAATGACGATCGTGCAAGTGCTATTATTCGGTTGGATACAATAATTAGGATTTGATTGAGATGAATGTTGGATAAAAGTGATCGTGTTTTGATGGTGCGTTGATAACCACAACGTCGACGGTCTTGTCTTGTGCGAGCGCAACTCTTGTCTCGCACATGCGTTGCGTCGGATTTGGGGCGATCGTTCCGCGTGAGCGCTGACATGGTGATTCATGTCGCGGGAATAATCGAACTCAGAAAATTTGGACACGACAACTTCGATTGTCCCGACTTGTTGGTTTGATACGAAGGAGAACTCGAGAATGTTAGGACTTGTGATTGACGGTTGATTAAAACTTGAGGATTGAGTAGGTCCAATCCGCGCATCGAGAATGAACGAGTCTAGACACGAAACAAGAGTTACGCCCCAATGAGAATGATTATTCCACGGGAGCGTTGCATGGTGAGTCATGAACCACCGTGGATGATCGGACTCGCGTGAGATCGGAGCGTGGCATATTGTTAAGTCAGACGACCTTGTGATCGATTACGTGAATTGGAATAGATGATTTTGGAAGTATGAAATGTGAATTATGGTTTTGCGATGAATCGTGTTGTAGCGTGCTTGACTTGGAAAGATTGATAGGCAGATTACGTTGAACGTGTTCGAAGAGATAGACGATGCGAAATGGCTTGATGAACGAGCGATATGTTCTTATCGAGGATTGGTTGAAACGTGAATTATCGTATGATGGCTTTAACCGATACGACTCGTACCCCGTGCGACGAATATGGGGATGTGCGTAGGAAATCGATGCTCGAAGTTTAGAAATCAGAGTGATGCAAGCTTGGGTAGAAAACCCCGTACCATCGATTTGGTTTGACCTTAGGATGGGGTCAGTGTTGATATCGTTGTTTGGGAACTATGATTCCAGTACTGACGAAAAGACATAGCCTAGCGGTTAGGCAGGCATTCGAGCGCGAAGCGATAGGAGTTACGGAGGCACCACTTGCGAGTCTTGGCTGACATGCACGTATATCAGGGACGCCCGAATATGTGCACGATCCGACTCGAGTGGTGATGGCGGATTCGCTATCACGAGGCTTGGCTGAAATGCATGTATTTTGGGGACGCCTGGAATATGTGCACGATCCAACTAAGTGATACGTTGAATCAAGTGAGACTTGAGGAACGAAAAAGTGTCGAGGATTTTGAAATCGTGAGTTTCAAAGAAATGTTGATGGTAATACGATCATTGATTTTAGACGAGTTCGAATGTTGGTTGATCGATTAGTGTGCCTTACGACTACGTTAGCGATAGCACGAGCGTGGCTCCAAATCGAAGAAACGCGTAGGCGGAGAGTGTACGATTAAGTCTTGGCCATAGAGACGGTAGGATGGTTTGCCTTCAGGAAAGTCTCGAGGACGAGACTTGTTCTGAGTGGTGTATGTTGTAGTGCCCCGTCCCGCAAAGTCAATCGGAGGAATCGAAACGCCGACGGCATTCGGACTTGGCCTTACAACGGCGACTCGAAGACATCGCTCAGGTGGGGGAGTTTCGGTGAACTTGCCTCATCTTTGCCTTCACTTAATAATTCGTGTTTTCAACTGCACAAGTAGGCTAATATAAAAGCTACGAACGCACATAGCTAAGGGAGTAATCCCGACCCGTCGGAATGTCTTAGAACATGAAAAATGGTCCCACGGTCTCAATAGAAGTCGGCTCAGCGTGCTTTGAAAATGACACTCGATCCTTCGTCCCGCGGCTTGGGAGAAGGAAAAGTTGGTATTCGACACAAACGATGAGTTAGCCTAGGTCATAGGCGTCGCCCGCTTAAATGCTCGATAAAGCATGTCCGTTTCCACTGCGCAAGGCTTGGCATAGCCTTGGTTCGTCCCTCGGGTTAAGTTGTAGGCTTGAGTAAGTTAGGCAAAATTATGCCGATCGACCTAAGTCATTCTAAGTGCCGTCCCGCTCGTTCTGCGGGTGTCAAGTCAAATAGTCCCACGATCTCACGGGCCGTCATATAACGTATGACTTGGGTGATAGCGTCACGTAAGACGGAAGTCAGTTACAGGCACGAGCTACGGTTGGCACGATGTAAAGTTAGCCACGGTCCATGGCACTTAAGGAACACGTTTGTTCAAGTTAAGTTGGAAGGCTACAAGTAGTCGTTCCCTCGAGTTCAATGTAGTTCGAGGCGATCCCTCGGTTGGGAGTCTCGCGTTCCTATCCACGTTAAGTTTCGAGGCGATCCCTCGCGTTCCTATCCACGTTATGTTTCGAGGCGGTCCCTCGGTTGGGAGTCTCGCGTTCCTATCCACGTTATGTTTCGAGGCGGTCCCTCGGTTGGGAGTCTCGCGTTCCTATCCATGTTAAGAAGTTTGAGGCGTTCCCTCGGTTGGGAGTCTCGCGGCCCCGATGCACGTAATGCAAAGGGTGGTTCAGAGCACGAGTTGCTAAGTACAGTTCCAGTCGTACCAACAAATAGGCCATGCATTTACGTGAGTCTAGATGTTCCGTAGGTGCGTGGTCATTGGACACCTTGTCGACAAGGATTTCTGCCTAGACTGGTTATACGCCGGGGCACCGGGCCCAGTCATCCTAGGGGG
>JANAVB010006185.1:0-54837 GCA_029216955.1 Iris pallida | reverse complement strand
AGTTTAAGACGGGCACTTTGATTCATGAACTTTGCATAACAGAAAAGTAAGATATTCTCACTATGGGAATTTATCACCATAAAGAGCCAAGATATTCTTAATTACTGCCTGTATTCTAAGGATCTGTGATTATTAGGATATTATATCTGTCACAGGTAGATAAAAAGTGTATGTGACTGTGTTCTGATGCCATTGCTTCAATCCAGTTCAGGTTCATGAACCTGTCAAAACTCCTAAGCGTGAGAAAAAGCATTTGGTAATAAAAAATTATGTTTCCGAAACAAATTGGAACTACTGAAAGCCAATGTACTAAACATCTAGGTTCACAAAGATTTTTTTTTGCCAAATGAGAATTTCAATTCATGGAAGAGGAGTTTATATGAAATCACTGTGATTTCGGGTATCGTCGAGCTGTGTTTATTCTTATTTACTGCATTGCTTTATGTGAATATTGCAGCATCGATCCATTGCATATTGATGACCCTTTATTCCCATCTAACAATGTTGGAAGGAACTGCTTTTGCATACATCAGTGTCTAGGACATAGATTTCTAATTACCACAGTCAGGGATTCATACTGAATCTGACTAGGTGTCGCCCTTTTACCTATTGGGAGTGAAGTTCCTCGAATGTCAGAGGCCAGCAGGATCAGTAATAGGAAAGTGCATAAAGGACCCATACGTTAAGGAACTGTTCTTCCCACCCAATGCCTAACAGAGTCACATCCATGTCTCATATACCTCTACTAACTGCTAAGTCATTACCCTACTGATGTAGATGCACCCTCTCTGGACAATGTAATCACGCGGGATAAAATCTCGCATTTCATCAATAATAGAGTGTCTTTTAATTATTCTAGTCTTCCACATTGGAATGCCATGTATACATTAGATAACGCTCTACGGTCGTTGCAAACCAAATAACGACCGTCCATCACATAAATCGAGTAGTCCCGTCCCAAGGGGTCTATTACATAGTCCCTTCCTCAAATTCCAAGCACGTTCTATCTATATCGCACTGACGACATCGTCGTCCGATAGCATCTCTATTGATAGTTATCAAACATTCCATGAATCAAGTCCAACACATTCCCGTCGAGAACATTTTGATCCCTTATACATTTTGCTATCATCAACCCAAACGTAGGGGTGTATTGCCCAGCTCAACTCAGTCAACCGTGCCTTACATGAAATTATTTTTGTTCAACCAAATTTCCCTCATAAAATTTACAAAATATAGACACCCGGGAACAGATGAAATTATTAATGGAGCCGTCGAACTGAGGACTGCACGACTCGGGAAGCGGATGCCTCCCGCGAGGTAACCGACACCCGGGAACAGATCCTAGAGCTCCAAAGAAAGCTGGACTTTTTGGAGTCCGAACTCAAAGCTGCTCGTTCTGAAAAAGAGATTGTCATTCAGGAGACTGACAAGTTTAGTAGGGCTTCTGCCAATCTAGAACTTGCCCTGAAGAAGATAGAGAATGACTGGCAGGCGTATATGTATTTGAATGACGCAGAGCAATTGTCCCAAGAGGCCGAGCGTCGAGCCAAACAGAGGCTTGAGCGGGGGACAACATTGGTGAGAAACCGCCTCTTGGAGTTGTGCAATGCCGAACTATAGTCGGCCTTTTCTCCTTTTGTTTCCTTTCTTTTCTTTTTCCTTTTTGAGAGGGACGTGGTCCCAAAAGATGTAATACTTTTTTCTTCTTTCAAATAAAGAGTACTTTCCATTCCCAAAAGATGTCAATGGTGCTTGGTGTCGCCCTTTTACTAGCCATCCAAAGGTTTTACTTATTACTAGTGCCACAAATTTCAATATATGACATATATATGTGCCATCACTATTTCTTATGTGAATGTATGTATCATGCCTCTTGACAGAAAGCACCTGGTTCAGGAGAGCTAGTTGTTATGGGTGTCGATGTCAATAAGCCATACTATGTTCTTGGAGTAATCTCAGGTAAATATGTTGTATTGACTTAGGTACAGGTAACCGTCCTTCCAGTGAGGTAGGGTCAAATATTACTTACTCACACCATTGTATCTCTGGAAGCTGATGGGAAGAAGATGGTTCAGAAAGCTGATCTAAAGTTTAAGACGGGCACTTTGATTCATGAACTTTGCATAACAGAAAAGTAAGATATTCTCACTATGGGAATTTATCACCATAAAGAGCCAAGATATTCTTAATTACTGCCTGTATTCTAAGGATCTGCGATTATTAGGATATTATATCTGTCACAGGTAGATAAAAAGTGTATGTGACTGTGTTCTGATGCTCCATTGCTTCAATCCAGTTCAGGTTCATGAACCTGTCAAAACTCCTAAGCGTGAGAAAAAGCATTTGGTAATAAAAAATTATGTTTCCGAAATAAATTGCAACTACTGAAAGCCAATGTACTAAACATCTAGGTTCACAAAGATTTTTTTTGCCAAATGAGAATTTTAATTCATGGAAGAGGAGTTTATATGAAATCACTGTGATTTCGTGCATCGTCAAGCTGTGTTTATTCTTATATTTACTGCATTGCTTTATGTGAATATTGCAGCATCGATCCATTGCATATTGATGACCCTTTATTCCCATCTAACAATGTTGGAACGAACTGCTTTTGCATACATCAGTGTCTAGGACATAGATTTCTAATTACCACAGTCAGGGATTCATACTGAATCTGACTAGGTGTCGCCCTTTTACCTATTGGAAGAACAGTTCCTCGAATGTCAGAGGCCAGCAGGATCAGTAATAGGAAAGTGCATAAAGGACCCATACGTTAAGGAACTGTTCTTCCCACCCAATGCCTAACAGAGTCACATCCATGTCTCATAATGTTAGAAGGAACTAACTCACATCATATAAATCGTGCCCTACATGAAATTATTAATGGAGCCGTCGAACTGAGGACTGCACGACTCGGGAAGCGGATGCCTCCCGCGAGGTAACCGACACCCGGGAATAGATCCTAGAGCTCCAAAGAAAGCTGGACTTTTTGGAGTCCGAACTCAAAGCTGCTCGTTCTGAAAAAGAGATTATCATTCAGGAGACTGACAAGTTTAGTAGGGCTTCTGCCAATCTAGAACTTGCCCTGAAGAAGATAGAGAATGACTGGCAGGCGTATATGTATTTGAATGACGTAGAGCAATTGTCCCAAGAGGCCGAGCGTCGAGCCAAACAGAGGCTTGAGCGGGGGACAACATTGGTGAGAAACCGCCTCTTGGAGTTGTGCAATGCCGAACTATAGTCGGCCTTTTCTCCTTTTGTTTCCTTTCTTTTCTTTTTCCTTTTTGAGAGGGACGTGGTCCCAAAAGATGTAATACTTTTTTTTCTTTCAAATAAAGAGTACTTTCCATTCCCAAAAGATGTCAATGGTGCTTGGTGTCGCCCTTTTACTAGCCATCCAAAGGTTTTACTTATTACTAGTGCCACAAATTTCAATATATGACATATATGTGCCACCACTATTTCTTATGTGAATGCATGTATCATGCCTCTTGACAGAAAGCACCTGGTTCAGGAGAGCTAGTTGTTATGGGTGTCGATGTCAACAAGCCATACTATGTTCTTGGAGTAATCTCAGGTAAATATGTTATTATTGACTTAGGTACAGGTAACCGTCTTTCCAGTGAGGTAGGGTCAAATTATTACTTACTCACACCATTGTATCTCTGGAAGCTGATGGGAAGAAGATGGTTCAGAAAGCTGATCTAAAGTTTAAGACGGGCACTTTGATTCATGAACTTTGCATAACAGAAAAGTAAGATATATCCGGCTCCTGAGGATGTGGCTCGGGTTATCGCTTCGAACTATCCTTCTCGATACATTTTGCACCTGCATGCAGACTGATGGTGGATCAATTATCAACATATTGGTGATTGTGAACAAAGAGCTACATTTGTCTGAAATGATAACTGTTTACTTAGTGAGAAAAACATTTCTTGTGATGTGATCTTGCTACTTTTTACCTATGTACATTTCATGCATACAGAGTCAGTTTACATCTCTTTTGAAAACGTCTTTGAAAATCTCGGGAATTTCTATTAGCGACCGATCATTGACGGATCTTGGCCAAAACAATCCGTCGGTAATCAGCTCGTCGCTAATCATGGTCCGTCGCTACGTAGTCGTCAAGCGACGGAATAGTGACGGTATTTTGACTTCACAATACGAAACATTAGCGACTGAATGTTTCAAGTGCACAATACTTTGTACCTTCATAATTGGAGGGGAAATACCTGAAGCCGACGTTCCTCTTTGGGGATGCTTTGTCTGTAAAGAACACCCGAGTGCTGGATATATCCGAGAGCTGGGACTTTACTCTTGACGGGGTGGAGATCCATATCCCTCCGATAGAGCGTCATTTTCCTCTGTCATGGTTCAACATGTTACCGCTAGACAAAAGATGGTAGACTCCTTGACTCCTAGCAAGTCGGAGATGTTTGTGGGAAACATCCATTACAATAGGAATTTGGGGTCAGCGTATGCGGGAAGGGAACCGGTCAGTCGGTAAGTGATGGGACTGGCTCTGGGAACCGGTCACTCGGTGGTTTTATTTTAGCCATCTTTTAATTTATTTCTTTTGTCCTTCTTCAGTGAATCTGCCAGTTAATACAGCGGGAGAGCCTCTGGTGGGTCGCGCCCAATCTGCTATAGGCTATCGATATGACCACATAGTCGAGTATGTGATGAACCAGCTTCCAAAAGAGCCTTTGGAGAGGCTGAATGCTATCAAGAACCAGCCCTTTTACTTTCTCTGTGCCATGATGAACTCGGGGTAATTGGAGGGGAAATACCTGAAGCCGACGTTCCTCTTTGGGGATGCTTTGTCTGTAAAGAACACCCGAGTGCTGGATATATCCGAGAGCTGGGACTTTACTCTTGACGGGGTGGAGATCCATATCCCTCCGATAGAGCATCATTTTCCTCTGTCATGGTTCAACATGTTACCGCTAGACAAAAAGATGGTAGACTCCTTGACTCCTAGCAAGTCGGAGATGTTTGTGGGAAACATCCATTACAACAGGAATTTGGGGTCAGCGTATGCGGGAAGGGAACCGGTCAGTCGGTAAGTGATGGGACTGGCTCTGGGTACCTTCAATAAGGCCGAGAGGGGATGCGCAGTCCAGCACTGCACTATCATCAACCCAAATGTAGGCTATTTATTGATGATTTGACGTTGTTTCTGAGGTGATTTGAGTTTCGACTACCTCCTTTCTTCTTCTTCTATGTTATGGCCTAATCGTTTTTTTTTTTTTTGCTCTTTATAGGGTCAGATGAGTTTGCTTCTCAGGACCCGATTGCCGAGGTTGATCCGGTCCTGTCCTGTTTGGTCAGTGATGTGTGCACTGCTGTCATTGCTGCTGGGGTTCTTTCGGAGGCGGTCGGGGAGTCTCGCCTTGCTGGGACCTGAACTCAGGGGGATGGGGGTTTTATTGCGCCCGTCCCTAAAACATCTGAACTCCAACAGGATGACACTGTCCTGGCTGGCTCCTTTTTATGGACGGTCGTGACAGAGAAACCAGTTGAATTCGGATCAGAAGTTGCGGGTGGGGAAACTACGCCGGCTGTGAAGGAACCGCAGCCTCCATGCTCTTTCCCTGGTAATACAAGTCAAACCTTAATTTGTGAATAAGCCTATTTACTCCGTCATCCTATCCTTCGAATTACGTCGATTAATGGTTGCTTTGGATGTTCAGGTCCCAACCCTTTATTGCTGGTGACGGACATTACTGGGGCGGACCCTACCGAAGGGGATCTGACGGAACCTCCTTGCATTGAGGGGCCTCTATCTGGGTCAAGTTTGGGAGCCCAGGTAGCAGTACAGCTGGGACAAGAGACGATGCTTCATGTGCCCTCTTCTGCAAATCTAGTTTCGGGGGTTAACCTTTTCGCCCTGCCGAGCATCCAGGCTCTTCGGGCGGCAGAAGAGGAGCTAGCCGCTATTCAAGCGTCTTTCCGCACGGAGTTTGCTTCCTTGGTGGCGGGGGCGGCAACTTCTGACGCCACTCCTTCGGTACTGCCTGCCACACTCCCTCTGACGTCGTCCTCTACAGAGATTTTGGATGAAGTATCCCGGGATGTGGTCGACAGTTTCCACCGCCACCTGAAGAGGAGGATCGAGGCAGCTGTGGAAAGGGGGACTCCTTTTACTCTGGCCCGTCAATGCGCCGGTGGCCAGATCAATATCCTTAAGACACTCCCTGGTGGAGGGGAACTGGCTGCGCTTCTGGAACATAATTGTTAGAGGCTGATCGTCTCGTGGCCCAGCTTCGCAGGCTGCAGTAAACTGATTTACCTGCGACGATAAACCAAGAGCACAATTTCCTTATTACCGTGGTGGAAAAGGTGATGACTGCCCGGGAGTCGCTCAAGCCGGCTATATTGAAGGACCGCCGGGATCTGACTCAGTTATATGATCAATGGAGCCGTCGAACTGAGGAATGCACGACTCGGGAAGCGGATGCCTCCCACGAGGTAACCGACACCCGGGAACAGATCCTAGAGCTCCAAAGAAAGCTGGACTTTTTGGAGTCCGAACTCAAAGCTGCTCGTTCTGAAAAAGAGATTGTCATTCAGGAGACTGACAAGTTTAGTAGGGCTTCTGCCAATCTAGAACTTGCCCTGAAGAAGATAGAGAATGACTGGCAGGCGTATATGTATTTGAATGACGCAGAGCAATTGTCCCAAGAGGCCGAGCGTCGAGCCAAACAGAGGCTTGAGCGGGGGACAACATTGGTGAGAAACCGCCTCTTGGAGTTGTGCAATGCCGAACTATAGTCGGCCTTTTCTCCTTTTGTTTCCTTTCTTTTCTTTTTCCTTTTTGAGAGGGACGTGGTCCCAAAAGATGTAATACTTTTTTCTTCTTTCAAATAAAGAGTACTTTCCATTCTATCCTTCATTTGCATTGCTTGTTGTACTTGTGATATAATGGTGATGTTTGCACCGCGCGGGGGACTTGTTTGTGGACTCGTCATCCATGGTATACCTTGGTTTTAGGTACGGATAAAAAGTTTGGTTAGGATACCTGGAATAGCCATGGAAAAGTGGTCATGGGTACTCTCGATATCGGGAAAAAGAATGTCGTAGAGCAGCTGGGCTCCCGGGGCATGATGAGATGGCGGGCTTGTGCTAAGAAACTTAGCAGAGGATATTTGTGGGCCTATTATCCTTGGCATACCCTGGTTTAGGATACAGATAATAGGATGAAAGGGAACCAACATATTTGCTCAGAGGTAATGAGGACATGGCAAGTATGAGGGTTTCATCGTGGAATCTTCCTACTCAGAGGTATTGAGGACATGGCAGGAATGAATACACGGAGGATATTTGTGGTCAAAGGAGGACATTTGTGGAGCTATTATCCTTGTCGTACTCCGGTTGTGGGTACAGATAATAGGTTGAAAAGGGAATCGACATACATGCTCAGAGGTAATGAGGACATGGCAAGTATGAAGGTTTCTTCTACGGAGCCTTCCCACTCAGAGGTAATGAGGACATGGCATGAGTGGGCTCAATGAAGAGGGGTACATAGAACGACTCAGAGGTAATGAGGACATGGAAGTTCTATGTAGGGGGTGATTTGTTTTTGGCGGAAGTGAAACGACTCAGAGGTAATGAGGATATGGCCGTTTTGGAATTTTGTGGATCGCTTGCCCTTTTTGTGTACTGGAAGTGCGGGTATTGGATCATCAGGGAGGATCTCTTCCAGGAAGAAAGTTCAGAGGTATGATCATACATGACTTACTATCTGAAAGAGTGACCGGGATGTGAGTTCAGAGGCACCAGCGGGTACATGACTCGATATTGTGAAAGTGTGAGTTCAGTGGCACCAGCGGGCACATGACTCGATAATCTGGGATGTTGTGGATGTGAGTTCAGCGGCACGAGAGGGTACATGACTCGGGAATCTGGAGAATAGTGAGTGTGAGTTCAGCGGTACCAGCGGGTACGTGACTCAATGATCTAGAAATTATGGATGTGAGTTCAGCGGTACCAGCGGGCACATGACTCGATGATCTGGAAAATTGTGAGGGCGAGTTCAGTGGTACCAGCGGACACATGACTCGATGATCTAGAAAATTGTGAGGGCGAGTTCAGTGGTACCAAGCGGGCACATGACTCGATGATCTGGAAAATTGTGAGGGCGAGTTCAGTGGTACCAAGTGGGCACATGACTCGATGATCTGGAAAATTATGAGGGCGAGTTCAGTGGTACCAAGCGGGCACATGACTCGATGATCTGGAAAATTATGAGGGCGAGTTCAGTGGTACCAAGCGGGCACATGACTCGATGATCTGGAAAATTGTCGTCTAGACATAGTATTTCTTCAGGAACTTGCCGTTGACGGGCTATATGAGCAAATCTCCATTCTGTTTTGCGAGGCGGTAAGCTCCATTGGAGAATACGGCCTCAATGATAAATGGGCCTTCCCATTTTGGCTGGAACTTTCGGCAATCTTGTGAGTCATGACCATCGGTCTCCGGACCGCTAGAACGAGATCGCCCACTTGGAATGTTCTGATCTTAAACTTCTTATTAAAGGCTCCAGAGATGCGTGCTTGGTATTGCTCGATTCTTTGCTGAGCTAGGAGGCACTTTTCATCTAAGGCCTCCAACTCTTGTAGTCGGCGTCGGTAGTTATCATCCGTCGTCAATTGATAAGTGAGGGCGACGCGAAGTGAGGGTATTTGAGTTTCTAATAGGAGAACTGCCTCACTCCCGTACACCAGGAGAATGGTGTATTCCCGGTAGCTGTTCGGACTGTAGTACGGTATGCCCATAAATATTCACCGAGCTTCTCGTTCCAGTCGCGTTTGTTGGAAGAGACAAACTTCTTGAAGAGTTTGATGATTATTTTGTTGAATGCCTCTGCCAACCCATTTGCTGCTGGGTTGTATGGTGTCGAAGCAAAATTCTGGATGTAGTACTTATCGCAAAATCGATAGAAGGCATGGCTTGCAAACTGCGGACCATTGTCGTGGATGATCCTTCGGGGCAGTCCAAAGCGATAGATGACGTGATGCTTGAGGAAGCTGATCACGTTTGAAGTCTTTACTTCGGCGAGTGGAACAGCTACTTCCCATTTGGAGAAGTAATCCGCGATCGCAAGTATGAAGCGATGTCCACGGAGGAAGGTAGAGTAATTGGACCGATGATGTCCATTCCTCATGCTTCGAAGGGCCAGGATGCCACTGTCGGATGTAGGAATTCGGATGGCTGGTGAATGAAATCCGCGTGGACTTGGCAGGCTATACATTTTCTCGTATAGTCTATCGCATCCGCTACCATCGTGGGCGAGTAATAGCCCATTCGGCGAAGACGGTCTTGCAATTTAGGGCCAGGCTGATGGGCCCCGCAAACACCGTCATGAGCTTCTCGTACGGCTTCTTTGGCTTCTGCGTTTGATAGACACCGAAGCAATAATCCATCGTAGGATCGGCGATTCAGTATTTTCGTCTCTGTATCGTAGAAGAATCTGAGGGAACGCCGTCTAATGGAGGTGGCTTCCTTTGGGTTCTCGGGCAGGATGTCGTAGACGACGAAGTCGATGAATGGTTGTCTCCAGTCTGGGGCATCATCAATCGCCTGAGAGGAATAACTTGCCACGAATTGAACGTTATTCTTGGGGCAGACCAACTCGTAGCCTATCACATCTACCGATTGATGGGTATGATTCGGCACTGCTAGGGAAGCGGCCAGGCCTGCTAAGGCATCGGCTTCGATATTTCGGAGTCTGGGGACGTGCTCGATGAAGAACCCTTCGAACGATGAGATGATGTCGATTGCTATTTGGTGGTAGGGGATCATGTCTTCGTGGCGAACTTCGTATGAGCCCCGGATCTGATTGACGATTAACTGAGAATCGCCGTATCCTTCAAGATATTCTACCCCCAGCTCTCTTACAAGTTGGAGGTAAATGACCAGAGCGTTGTACTCGGCCATATTGTTAGAGCAAGGTTCCGTGAGGGAGTAAGCGTGGTTGATCACCAATCCGGAAGGGGAGACTAGCACCACCCCGACTCCGACGATGATGTTGTCCTTGGGTCCCGTTCTTGAAGCACCGTCGAAGAACATTCGCCATATATCATCGTGAGAGGTTGCATACGAGTCAGCGACCTCATCTGGGATCTCTTGATATATTCTGGATGACTCCGAACCCGGGTGGGCTGCCAAAAAGTCCGCCCGGGCTTGACCTTTGACAGCCTTTTGTGGAACGAAGATCATATGATAAGGGGACAACAATATTGCCCATGTAGAGAGGCGAGAGCTGAGTGCCCCCGGTTTAGTCATGAGGACCCTGAGAGGGTTGACTCGTGAGATCACATGTATTGTTTGTCCAGTGACATAGTGTCGTGTCTTCTGAATAGCGAACACCAGGGCAAGGCATTCCTTCTCCACAGCGGTGTATCGGTGCTCTGGCCCAATTATCATTCGACTGAGGTAATATATGGCTTGCTCATGGCCTACATCGTTATTTTGTGCCAGCAGAGCCCCGAAGGAATGTTCCATTGCTCGTATGTAGAGCAGAAATGGTTTTCTAGCAACCGAGGCCACCAGAACTGGAGGGTTTGACAAATATTCTTTGATATCGTCGAAGGCCCGCTGACATTCTTCATCCCATATTTACGAGACACCTTTCTTCATGAGGTGGGTGAATGGTCGACATCGCCCGGAGAGGTTGGAAATGAACCTCCTGATGTAAGCTAGCCTCCCTTGAAGGCCTCTGAGCTCGCAAGGATTTCTCGGGGGACCCATCTCCATAATTGCCTTTGTCTTCTCAGGGTCTACTTGGATACCCTGGGCGGTGATGATAAAACCCAAGAACTTTCCACGGGATACGCCCAGGAAGGACTTTATGGGATTCATTTTCAAATTGTGCGCTCGCATCAGATCGAATACCGTCCTCAGATCCTGTAGATGGTCTTCCTTACGGCGACTCTTGACGGCGATGTCATCAACATAGCACTCCACCGTCTTGTGTAAGTGGTCTCTGAAGATGATACTCATGGCTCTTTGATATGTAGCGTCGGTATTCTTCAAACCGAAAGGCATGACTGTGTAGCAGTATGTGCCGATTGGTGTTCAGAATGATGTGTGCTTTTCGTCGTCAGGAGACATCTTGATTTGGTTGTACCCCGAGAATCCATCCATAAATGACATGTGTTCAAAGCCGCAGGTATTGTCAATCATGATGTCCGTGATAGGGAGGGGGAATTCGTCTTTGGGACATGCCGCGTTCAGATTGCGGAAGTCAATGCAGATTCGAATCTTCCCATTCTTCTTGAGGACATGTACTATATTGGCGACCCAGTCAGGATGTTGCTCTTCACGAATGAAGCCTTTAACGCCCCAGTCCCAAAATACGTAGGACTAGAAACGTAGACATGCCAGCTGTATTCATACGAAGTATACTCCAATATATGGAAGCCTCGTATAAATACATAAGCTGTAAAATGTAGTAGAACCATAACTGATCTCATCCACGCAAAATAAATGAATAAAAGACATCATATAAAGATAATAAATTGTCTTGATACAATATATTGGGTGGAGACAAATCCACTACCAACAAGTAAAGGAAAAATATATAAGAAAAGATATGAATTTGGTGAACGAAGCGAAGACGATCCAAATGCAATCATCTTCGAAGAAATAGCGATGATCACGGCTAGAGCTAGAACACCTGCGAAAGACAATAGCACACACCTGGAGAGATAACCAGGTCCTCAGAGGGATGTAACATGACACATAATATCATGCCATATAAACTGAATAAATATTGCTCAAATAAATAAGTAAATCAAATTATAACATGGTCCAATACGCACCTAATGAACGAGCGTACCATCCCCCCAACCAAACAAGGACAGGAGATGGTAAACTAATTCACGGCGACGTATCTTTCCATGCTATGAATCCAATATGGTATCCGGACCCCAACAAGGTTCAATACCTTCTCATCGAAGTAGTAAGTCACACCTACAACTAAACAAGGACAAGATGTGACGAACTAATCTGCGACAAGTTATTGTTCTAAGCCACGGTCAGATACAATTACCCAAACCAAAAGTACTCGTACCTAACGGATAAAGGTGCCTAACCGGTCTAAGTGATATGTAGTTAAGAACAATCCTTCCTACGTATGGGCCCTGGCTGAATAGGATCGACATAGTCCTCCTTGGACTCCAGAGGCCCCATCAGTAAGAGCATGACGTTCCACAGAATCGTCAATGGCCGTCAGTAATCATGGGTCATCAATCCCGTATCTCCAACGGAGAGTCTGGGTCACAAGGGAAGTGCATCGAAGCCCATACGCTAAGGAATTATCCTCCCCGCCCAATGCCTACTGTGTTGTATCCATAACACAAACCACTATAACCGCTAAGTCAAACTAGCATGCAATCTCTATTAGCGGTTATTCCTATCTTACGACTTGTACGTACTGGTGGCCAGCCAATCACGCACTTCTGTGTTCTACATGCGACACATAACTTCGTGGTACAATGTGTCAAGGCCAATGAATACAACACACAAGGTGGTCCTTTAAATCTAGGTTTAATGTGAGAAAAATAATACATAGCAGGAAATATAAATGAACAGTAAGTTCTAACAGGTTATGCCATGTCTCACAGTTTAGTTTACATAAAGAAAATAAATAATGCATGAAATATGACCTAAAATAATTAAACAGCAAATGGCAAGGTGTCTTGCCTGAGGTCCTTGCTGGTGAAACCGACAATCCCGTTGGGTACAGAATAGTCACAGGGCTACACAAGATGAACTCAGACGATGTGACAAACTTCTAAAATAAAAACCAAAAATAAAATATTCTGGAAATTTTTTGAGAAAAATATATGATATGTATTTTTCTGTCAGTATTCTGAAACTTCAAACGGATCGTGATTCGGATTCCTGGTTCTCCCAGAATCTCAAAAATGCTAAAACGTGTCAGATTTCGGACCACTGACACTCCACAAATTTTCCAGAAAATTAACCTCCGAATTTATGAAAATAAAATTTACATTCAGAAATATACCTCAATACGATTCCAACAAAAAAATTGGAGGTCAAAATGAGTCCGGAGTTGGGAGTTATGGTTATTCGAAGTTGCTACAACCTTTGAAAATTGAGGCTGAATTTATGACGAAAAAAGAGAGAAATTTTGACAAGGATGGTTTGAAAGATGATTTGTGGTAAAAGGAGGAGTACCTGCCTATTTATAGGATGTGGGAATTCCCAATTAGATAAGAATTAGGATTCCTTTAAGCCCAATTTAGATATTTCCTAATTTAATTTAAAAGCAATCAAATCCAAATCCAAATCCAAATCCAAATCTAATTTAAATCAAATTAAATCAAATTCTCTTAGTTTAAAATCAAATCAATTAAATCCAATTTAAATCTATTTAAATTTTTAGCTCAAAATCAAATGGGATAAATAAATTTTGAATATTTAACTATTTAAATAAATCCAAAAATCAAATCAAGATTTAAATGGCCACCATAACTTCCAAATATATTTTTCAAAATACCAATAATAATAATTTTAAAATAATAAATATTTTTAAATATCTATTTAAATAATAAAATATTTATTAATAAATCTCAAAAATTACATTTTTATTTAAAATAGACTAATAAATAATTACGAATATATGTATGCACGAATAATGCATACATGATTATGCTTTTCCTAGTATACAATAAAATATTATTTATGATTAATAACTGCTAAAAATAAAAAGGCTTTTTATAGCAAGAATAATAATTATATAATATTTTGAAAGTGTATAATAAAATAGAAAAAATATTTTTCTAAAATATGTACGCTCGCACATATTCGCACTTGACGAGCAACTACGAAAAATAAAATTTCGTGTGCGACGTACAATACGACTATGCGACGTACAATACAAAATTTTTAAATCAGTACCAAATTTAATATATATAAAAAATATAGTAGAAATTTAGGGGTTTTATATCCTACCCAACTTAAAAGAATTTCGTCCTCGAAATTAAGAATTAGGAGGGGGGTGAGAAGGCACAACGGTAGATAGGAGGGTTTAAAGAAGTTTATATGGTCGTAGTCTAGGTTGAGGGTATGATTAAGAGACGATTGTAATAACTCTTAAATTCAAGTGATTAGAAAGTCAAGATTGTAAATTTAGTGTCAAGGGAAAGGTCGAGTAGTTCAAGACAAAGATATGGTTACATTGGGTGGTAATGGCCATGGTGATAGGACAGTTAGAGGAGTTTTAGTACGACGCTTTCGTCCTTCTAAAATAGGTGAAGGCGAATGCAATATAGAGTTCGAAGGAGGCGTTATCGAATACGAATACGTGGTTCAAAGACAACCGAATAATTCAAAAGGAGTTGTCAAGGCAGTCGCGGATGGGACTCTAGAGGACAAGTTTAGCTATGTCCCCATCCACGTAGGATAATATGTGATAAGCGAACCAAAGTGCAATAGGTTGATCAGACCATCACGTACCGGTTCTGATTTGACAATATGTTAGTGGGTGCACCCAATAAAATATGTCATGATCAAGCTTGATAACGAAATAAGCTTGCAAAACTGAAGCTACGTTAGCAGCGCGAGATAGTCAAAATATGAGCTAGGGAGGTACTGATGAAGGAAATTTTAAATAGTCCCAGATCTTTTAAGATCAAGGCCCGCCCGAAGTTTGGGCCTATGCAGTTGTCTTGGTTGACTAGTTAAGTTAGGGTCCTCTGAACTTATAGGCTAAGCAAATTTATCCACATGGGTCACAAGGACAAAGGCTTGTTGGGCCGTGAGGTATTCTACCCAACTTACAAGAGTTAAACTAGTAATGGGATGAGACAATGGGTTAAGCAATCAAGATAAAGCACAAATTTAAGCATTTAAGGAACTAAGTAGAACAAATTCACCTATCGGGTTAAGGGATTGAGTCAAGGTTGGATCTCTTAATTGAAGTCAGAAAGTATTTTGGTGTCATGGTAGAGGTTATAGTTTGGCCATTTTGACCAGAAGGTCCCATCATGAAAATAGTTTACAAGGAGACGTGTTTTAGTGGGACATGATACATCTACATGAAGGTGGACTTGTCTAGGTCTTACATATGAAATTTGTTGGAAGAAAAAGTGTAGTGTTGTACTCCAAATACACAAGTCACGGTAGGGGACGCCAGAAGATCAAAAATAGAAAGTGGGAGTTCACGAGGTGATAATTAATGCACAAAATAAAGAAGATCAAGTTAAAGCATGAAATAAAATTAATTAAAGAATCCATTAAAAATAATTTAGAAACACAATTTCGGAGAGAAGATAGTCTCCTAGATGAATACAATTAAGGAACCATTAACTCATTATTCAAATTGCAAATGGGTTAGAAGGTCGCAATTAAAAGATCTAGAATTGAAGGAAGGTCTAGTAAGTCGAGGTGAAAATACAGTCACGTAGCTGGGTAGATGACTAACAACACTTGTGTATATACAACTATCATGGTCATGAGTGACATGGCAATTAGTGTAGAATACTTCTAACTCATTAGGGCTACCTTTGTGGCCTATCATTAATATTTTAACTCAAGTTTCCTCCAAAAGTTTTAAAAAATAAACTTTCAAAAATATACCACCAAAATTTGTATTTACTCCAAGCCGTTCAAATTCATCAAAAAAATTTAAATCACTCTCATAAATCTCAAAGTAAAATTTTATCACGTTACTACTAACCTTTTCCAAAATTAACGTTTAAATTCAACTATTTAACTCAAGAGTTCATAATTTACGAATCCATAAAAATTTTACAATCAATCAAAAATTTAACACTCTAAAATTTTCAATTAATTTATAATAAAACTCTTAGCATATTAAAAGCAATCTCAAAAAAATTAAGCTCAATGCTCTAATCAATTTTAACTTCTATTTATGCTATATTATTCCAACAAACTCACAACTTTTAAATGGTAACTTCCTTTAATCAATCAAAATAACTTTCCATCACATCCTTCAAAATTCTTCAAAAAAAAATTAATATTAGCAATCCCACATTAAACTAAATTTTCAAATAATCTTATCAGTCAAAATCTTTTTTTTTACCAAAAATCTAAATAGATTTGTAAATCCTCAATCATAGGACACAATTTAAAATAAGGAAAAAATTCTCAAAAATCGTTTTCATAACTTTCAAATATTTTAAACCAAAATTCACTGTCATTACTTCCCCTTAAAATTTAAAATTTTATAAACACGAAAACCGCAAGTTGTACAACTCCGTTTAAATAATTCCTACGACCATTTTTAAAAGCTAAGATCATTTTCAAACCAAATCTATAACTGTTCAAGGTGCATAACTATAATATAATAAATCATGAACATTAAAACTCGAAAATCAAATAAATTTTATATTTGTTCAAAGATGTATATCTATCACCCAAACTCATAATTATCGAAACTCGAAAAGCAAATCAATTTTATACTTGTGCAAGGATGTATAACTATAATACAATAAATCATAAATATCAAATCTTTGAAAATCAATCAATTTCTTAAACCAAGTATGAAATTCTATAAATCCTCTGGTGTTTATTATTTAAAAATCTCAAGGTTAAAACTTTCCGTGGTAATATCCTACTTTACAAATTACTAATCATTAAATCATACTAAAAAAACCCTTTAACTCAATTAGAGTCTTAAATGTATTCCAATTGCCAATATAACCATTCTAGCCATGTGTTTGACCTATGAGCATATACTAGTGTAGCCATCTTCCTAGTTCACACTAAGCACGAAAATAAGAATCAACGGTAGAAAGGAATCAAGCAAGATGCAATTCAAGGAAGTCGAACGAGAGTTCGAAATTTGAAGCCAAGGAAAGAGGTCAAGCTGTATGGATGAGATTCCTATAATTCTAATCCAATGTTGCAGGATCACATCGGTACAGTAACATAACCAAAGTGACAAACTCGACCTACATGGGCCACCACAAAAACATGTAACGTCCCAGTCCTAAAATACGTAGGACTAGGAACGTAGATATGCCTGCTGTATTCATACGAAGTATACTCCAATATATGAAAGCCTCATATAAATACATAAGCTATAAAATGCAGTAGAACCATAACTAATCTCATACATGCAAAATAAATGAATAAAAGACATCATATAAAGATAATGAATTGTCTTGATACAATATATTAGGCGGAGACAAATCCACTACCAACAAGAAAAGGAAAAATACATAAGAAAAGATATGAATTTGGCAAGCGAAGCGAAGACGATCCAAATACAATCATCTTCGAAGAAATAGCGATAATCACGGCTAGAGCTAGAACACCTGCGAAAGATAATAGCACACACCTGGAAAGATAACCAGGTCCTCAGAGGGACGTAACAAGACACATAATATCATGCCATATAAACTGAATAAATATTGCTCAAATAAATAAGTAAATCGAATTATAACATGGTCCAATACGCACCTACTGAACGAGCGTACCATCCCTCCAACCAGACAAGGACAGGAGATGGTAAACTAATTCACGACGACGTATCTTTCCATGCTATGAATCCAATATGGTATCCGGACCCCAACAAGATTCAATACCTTCTCATCGAAGTAGTAAGTCACACCTACAACTAAACAAGGACAAGATGTGACAAACTAATCTGCGATAAGTAATTGTTCTAAGCCACAGTCAGATACAATTACCCAAACCAAAAGTACTCGTACCTAACGAATAAAGGTGCCTAACCGGTCTAAGTGATATGTAGTTAAGAACAATCCTTCCTACGTATGGGCCCTGGCTGAATAGGATCGGCATAGTTCCTTTGGGTACCAGAGGCCCCATCAGTAAGAGCATGACGTTCCGCAGAATCCTCAGTGGTCGTCAGTAATCATGGGTCATCAATCCCGTATCTCCAACGGAGAGTCCGAGTCACAAGGGAAGTGCATCGAAGCCCATACGCTAAGAAATTGTCCTCCCCGCCCAATGCCTACTGTGTTGTATCCACAACACAAACTACTATAACCGTTAAGTCAAACTAGCATACAATCTCTATTAGCGGTTATTCCTATTGTACGGCTTGTACATACTGGTGGCCAGCCAATCACGCACTTCCTTGTTCTACATGCAATACACAACTTCGTGGTATAACATGTCAAGGCCAATGAATGCAACACACAAGGTGGTCCCTTAAATCTAGGTTTAATGTGAGAAAAATTATACATAGCAGGAAATATAAATGAACAGTAAGTTCTAACAGGTTATGCCATGTATCACAGTTTAGTTTGCATAAAAAAAATAAATAATGCATGAAATATGAGCTAAAATAATTAAAAAGCAAATGGCAAGGTGTCTTGCCTGAGGTCCTTGCTGGTGAAACCGATAATCCCGTTGGGTACAGAATAGTCACAGGGCAACAGAAGATGAACTCAGACGATGTGACAAACTTCTAAAATAAAAACCAAAAATAGAATATTTTGGAAAAATTTTGGGGAAAATATATGATATGTATTTTTCTGTCAGTATTCCAAAACTTCAAACGGATCGTGATTCGGATTCCTGATTCTCCCAGAATCTCAAAAACACTAAAACGTGTCAGATTTCGGACCACTGACACTCCACAAATTTTCCAAAAAATTAAGTTATAAATTTATGAAAATAAAATTTACATTCAGAAAATATACCTCAATACGGTTCCAACAAAAAAAACTGGAGGTCAAAAGGAGTTCGGAGTTGGGAGTTATGGTTATTCGAAGTTGCTACAACCTTTGAAAATTGATGCTGAATTTATGACGAAAAAAGAGAGAAATATTGACAAGGATGGTTTGAAAGATGAAAATAATATGGAGGAGTACCTGCCTATTTATAGGATGTAGAAATTCCCAATTAGATAAGAATTAGAATTCTTTTAAACCCAATTTAGATATTTCCTAATTTAATTTAAAAGCAATCAAATCCAAATCCAAATCCAAATCCAAATCTAATTTAAATCAAATTAAATCAAATTCTCTTAGTTTAAAATCAAATCAATTAAATCCAATTTGAATCTATTTAAATTTTTAGCTCAAAATCAAATGGAATAAATAAATTTCAAATATTTAACTATTTAAATAAATCCAAAAATTAAATCAAGATTTAAATGGCCACCATAACTTCCAAATATATTTTTTAAAATACCAATAATAATAATTTCGAAAATAATAAATATTTTTAAATATCTTTTTAAATAATAAAATATTTATTAATAAATCTCAAAAATTACATTTTTATTTAAAATAGACTAATAAATAATTACGAAATATATGTATGCACGAATAATGCATACATGATTATGCTTTTCCTAGTATACAATAAAATATTATTTATGATTAATAACTGCTAAAAATAAAAAAGCTTTTTATAGCAAGAATAATAATTATATAATATTTTAAAAGTGCATAATAAAATAGAAAAAATGTTTTTCTAAAATATGTACGCTCGCACATATTCGCACTTGACGAGCAACTACGAAAAATAAAATTTCGTGTGCAACGTACAATACGACTATGCGACGTACAATAAAATTTTTTTAAATCAGTACCAAATTTATATAAAAAATATAGTAGAAATTTAGGGGTTTTACAAAGTCGCTGGCTATCAGTTTGTTGACTTCGGCTTCGATCGCGTCCATGAGGGCTGGACGGAAGCGTCGCTGTTGTTGCTTGACTAGCTTTACATCCAGCCGGATGTTGAGTTTATGAAGAGCAATATCAGGATTTAACCCCGGCATGTCTTTATAGCTCCATACGAACACATCGATATATTCTTTGACAAGTTTCAGCTGCGATTCTCGCTCTTCGTCTGTTAGACTTTTACTGACGAAGATTAGTTTTGGAGAAGATTCACTGCCGAGATCTACTTGTATGACCTCATCTTCAGTGGAAGGTTCTCTCTGTTTGAACCGCTTTTTCCATTGTGCATCCAGCTGCTGCGCCCACGGCTCTAGCTCGAGGATCTCAGGGATGTCTTCATCTTCTTCATAAGCGTCGGCGAATGCCATGTTGACCGACAGGACTTGTCTGAATACATCTCTGATGCTGGTATCTGAGTCAGAAGTTGGTGACCCGGTCGAATGTGAATGCTAGCCACATTCTTCATCTGAACTCTCAGGGGTCGTCGGGGGTGTTACATACCCTAATCCACATCGAGTTTTGCTATAGTAGTCCCGTGGTTTGCCTGCCGGAACTGGTGGCTTCAAAGGTAATCGTCGCCCAGTGCCGTATTTCAAGCCTGGCGTGGTCTCCAGATCATACCCCTATTTTTGTATGAGATATTTAGATTGGAGGCTATAAAGATACAGAGGCAGTCTTCCGACATCTGATCCAAGGTCGACTTCTTCTACGGTGAAGGGATGCGGATCGTCCTTCCGGCCGAAGATGATTGGATGGTCCTCCCCTCGATTATGCGGTAAGCGTCTTCTGCTGGAGTAAGCTGGATTGCGGTGTACACATTTGTCACCTATGTGTGTAGGTGAGTGCCTATACCGTGTTCAATAGCATACATTGTACAGAGCTTATTAAGCTCGAGGTAGTTCAAAGATAGCCCTTTAGTGTTGAAGTAAGATATCTTTTCTACGGGGATTACATCATCTGCGGAGGGAACATCAGTGTGGGCAGCCACATAGTTGGCTAACTTCGGTTCCTCTTCGGCTACCCCCTGTATAAACGAAGACTGAGAGGACAACCTGGGCAGCTTGATCGTTAGCGGTTCGGATGGTAGAGCAGAGCATGGAGTTATTGGCAAACTAGCGACCCCTAGCTTGGTACTCGATGCTGGGTGGGGAGTGGTTGGTTCGCTAGAAGTTCCAGGCCTTGCATCGGGGTGACGACCCTTCTTGGGAAGGCGTATCGTCATTGGCTTGTCGGAGGGATTGAGCTTCTCCGCTTGCGGCTGGCCGGCTCTCGGCAGCCTGATTGTCAGTGACTCCATTATGGGTCTTGGCACTTGGCGAGACCTTGGCAGCTGGATTATCATCTGTTCTTCTCGCGCCGAGAGGCTAATTGCGTCCTTACGCAGAGTGGCGGTAAGGGGTGCAAAATTGCCAGGTTTGCGAGCTTGGAGATGGATCGTCAGGGGCTCTTCTGATCTTGTGGCTGTCTCAGTACGAGCTTGCGCATCTCCTTTGCTAAGATGCTTCTTCGACTTTTCATACAGACAGGAGTCTGAGTAGTAAGATTCGACCCCTTTGAAGGGATCGATATCAGCAAACTCTGTTCTTACGAAGCCGTATTTGTCGACATATTTGAAGCATTGGTGCAGCGTGGAAGGCACGATCATATAATCGTGTATCCAAGGGCGCCCCAAGAGGATGTTGTAAGAAGTGTCTGCATCTATGACGTAGCAGGTGACTTCTGATTGGAGATCGCCAATCTGACACTTTAGACGAATCTTCCAAATTGGGTAGCTCTTGCCCGAATTGAAACCGCTGATGGCGATATTTGTAGGCGTCAGGCAATACATTGGGATACGGAGGTGATGTAGCAGACCTTTCGGGATAATGCTTATGGAAGAGCCAGGATCAATGTGCATCCGATCCACCTTTACGTCGCCAATGTACCCAGTGTAGTATAGTGGGCGATCGTGCAGATTAGTTTTAATGAGCATGTCCTGTGGAATGAAGACGATGTTGGGCATTGCTCCCGTGCAGGCGCTGTCTTGGAGATCTGCAGGCGGGTTTTCTCCTGTGAGGTTGACCTGAGCGAGGTACGCATCGGCATTTTGGAGTGCATCGCTCAAAGCCGCACGAACAACCTTGGAGAGTCTCAGAATCTCGTATAATGATAACTTGGCTGGTGTGTTGGCCAATTGCGCTAAGATGTCGAAGTTGTAGGGCTTCTCCAGCCCTTGTGATACCTCTTTCCGGAGGGATTTGTCAAAGCGAGCCTCCCTCGGCCAAGGCTTGTCGGTTGTCGGAGGCTGAGCCGGTCCCGGAGTGTCGGTTGTGGTGGGCTGATGATCTTCAGTTGGGTTGTCAGCCACAGGTTGGGATTGTGCCCCAGACCGGGTGACGAGGGCTGTAGCTTCTTTGATGTCCGCCAAGATTGTGTGACAGGACCTGACTTTTCTACCCTTCTTCTTGCAGATGGAAGATGATGTGGGCCGAGTGACTTCCGATACCAAGTCTGGATGGATCCACATGACCTCCCCTCGTGATGTGGTGAGGGGTACTAGATCAGCAGCCTGATCTCGGAGAGGTAGAAGATTAGCAATCTCCATTGTCGCCAGAGGGATGGGGACCACACCGTCTTAAGTTTCCATTGGAGGGAAGCTGCCGAATTGTACTGACACCATATTGGCTGCTACTGTCACCTCTTCGAAATCGATGGCTAGTGCGTTCGAATCAATGAGGTTTTGGATGTACCGTTTTAGCTGGTAGCAGTCGTGTGTGGCATGGTGGACGTAATGATGGTAATGGCAGTACTTCGGGTTCTCCATGTCTGCCTGCCACGATTCCCATCTTGGTGGAGGAAGCTGAATTCTGTCTCCTTGTATGAGCATGTCCAAGATGGGTTTGACATGACCGTCTTCGAAGGAGTAAGTGATTTGCGGCCATTGTTTGTCTGCTGGCTTTGGTTCAGGTTTCTGCGCGGTTTCGGCCACCATAGCCTGCTTACCCCTGCTGTCCCGATTGTTGGAGGGGCTACCCCCATTGTTATTGTTAGGACGCTTGCCATTGTTCTCTCCGTCCGAGATGTGCAGTCCCAATTGGCGGGCCTTCTTCAATCGTTCTTCGGCGCTTGTAGTACTGATAATGAACGTCTTCCAATCTTTGAACTGACTTTTGCCCATCCAGAGACTGATTGTTGGGAGCAGTCTCTTTTGGCAAATTTCAATCAAGAAGGAATCCAGATTTCCAGATGGCAGCTTTATTACGGTTTGGCAAAACCGTTCGATATAGTTTCTTGTTAGCTCTTTCTCCCCTTGAATGACGTCCATGAGGGTGGACATTGTGATGTCCTGCCCTACTTCGTAAAATCTCTCCAAGAACATGTGCTTGAAGCCGGCGAAGGAGTGGATGCAGTTGTCTGGCGGATTGCGGTATCAGTCAAAGGCGACCCCTTCCAATGCCCCGATGAATAATCGTGTGAGAATGGCATCGTCATGGGGCAGATGGTCGGTGGTGACCTCGAAGTAGGTGATGTACCGACTTGCTGAGGTCTTGCCATCATAAGGATTGATATTGAATGGCTTATATCTTGGTGGAAATGGAACGTCCCTCCAGGCAGTAGGGTACGGCTGCCGTATTCTGAGGTCTTGAGAGTTTTCTCGAGCGTGAAACATGGCTCGGAGCTCTTGGACCTCCCTTCTCGCTTCGTGGGCTTCGTCCACGGCGGTGGGGGCCGTTGTTTCGGGAGGGTTGTTGCCCGGGTTTGGTGCCGCCGAATTCGAGTTCGTATTGACCGCAGGACCCGCGCTTGTTTGGCCGGGCGTTCCTCCTTGCAGGGTTGGAAGGGCTGCTTTAATCTCGTCTACAGACTTGACCAAAGCAAGCAATATGGCTTCGAGACTATCGATGCGTTGGCGATCACTGGAACCTCCTTGGCTGCTGTCTGACATGAATACCGTCTTTACGTGAGGAGAGATGGACGGAGCGGTGGTGAAAGCGCCCTCCGAATCGTACCCCTGTAGTGAGAAGTCATCGGGGTATGTGGGTATGTTCTCTTCTGGTTCAGACTCGGAAGGAACAGTACCCGCAGTCTCCGAGTTCGCCTCGTCTTGGGAATTGTGGACGTTCTCGGGAACGTCAGGGTTTGCTGAATCTGACGGAAGAGTTGCCTCCCCTGACTCGTCTTCTTGGAACATCAGATTGTTGTGAAGGCTCGGAGGGGTGCTACCCCCAGTCCCAGCAACCCCCTACGTTGTGGACGACGAATCTTTCTTTGTAGCAGATTTTGTCTTAGAGCGAGTACCTTGGAAAACTCCGGTGGTGGGCACCCGCTTAGACGACAGTCTTTTAGTCGAAGTGGTTGAAATCTTCGGGCTGGGAACATTCGTCTTTTCCCTCTTCCATCGGTGGGGACTTTCCGAGCGGAGTTTGCAGGAGACGACGGAAAGTACCTCATCTTCTGAAGATGGCTGTTGCAGTCTTTGAAAGACGGACTGTCGATCTTCTCGCACCGTCGCATTATTGTAGCAGCAGTTGACGATGATTTGGGTGCAGTGACATCCGTGGGAAGACTTTTTGTACCCCGATGCATCTCCTCTTTTCTTACGTTTGTGGAGGATGGCCTCACGCAAGTCAGAAGGGTCTGGTGTAATGTCCCAGTCCCAAAATACGTAGGACTAGGAACGTAGACATGCCAGCTGTATTCATACGAAGTATACTCCAATATATGGAAGCCTCGTATAAATACATATGCTGTAAAATGCAGTAAAACCACAACTAATCTCATCCACACAAAATAAATAAATAAAAGATCATATAATGATAATGAATTTGTCTTGATACAATATGTTGGGCGGAGACAAATCCACTACCAACAAAATAAAGAAAAGTACATAGAAAAATAAAATGAGTGGCGAGCGAAGCGAAGACGATCCAAGTGCAATCATTCTCGAGAAATAGCAATGAACACGGCTAGAGCTAAAGCACCTGCGAAAGACAATAGCACACACCTGGCAAGACAACCAGGTCCTCAGAGGGACGTAACAAGACACATAATAGCATGCCATATAAACTGAATAAATATCGCTCAAATAAATAAGTAAATCGAATTTATAACATGGTCCAATACGCACCTACTGAACAAGCGTACCACCTCCCCAACCAAACAAGGACAGGAGATGGTAAACTAATTCACGGCGACGTATCTTTCCATGCTACGAATCCAATATGGTATCCGGACCCCAACAAGGTTCAATACCTTCTCATCGAAGTAGTAAGTCACACCTACAACCAAACAAGGACAAGATGTGACGAACTAATCTGCGACAAGTTATTGTTCTAAGTCACGGTCAGATACAAGTACCCAAACCAAAAGTACTCGTACCTAACGGATAGGATAGCCTACCATTCAAAGTGAAATGTTGTTAAGAACAATCCTTCCTACGCATGGGCCCTGGCTGAATAGGATCGGCATAGTCCCCCTTGGGCACCAGAGGCCCCAGCAGGAAGAGCATGACGTTCCGCAGAATCGTCAGTGGCCGTCAGTAATCTTGGGTCATCAACCCCGTATCTCCAGCGGAGAGTCCGGGTCACAAGAGAAGTGCATCGAAGCCCATACGCTAAGGAATTGTCCTCCCCGCCCAATGCCGACTGTGTTGTATCCACAACACAAACCACTATAACCGCTAAGTCAAACTAGCATGTAACCTCTATTAGCGGTTATTCCTATCGCACGTCTTGTACGTACTGGTGGCCAGCCAATCACGCACTTCCGTGTTCTATATGCGACACACAACCTCGTATTACAACGTGTCAAGGCCAATGAATGCGACACACAAGGTGGTGCCTTAAATCTAGGTTTAATTTGTAAGAAAATAATACACAGCAGAAAATATAAATGAACAGTTATGCCATGTATCACAGTTTATTTTGCATAAAAAAATAAGTAATGCATGAAATATGAGCTAAAATAATTAAACAGCTAATGACAAGGTGTCTTGCCTGGTAGAGCGCCTGGTGTGCTGCGATAATCAATATGGTACGATCTGCAATTTTGGTACAACAACTATGCCAGGTGTCCTCTGATGGTGACACGAACAGTTTCATTGGGTCCAGAAGGGTCGAATTAGTTAGGGTGGACATATGGGAGTACAGAATTTGTAATGGAGTAGAAATTATAGGATGGGTCGCGGACGGAAGGATAGTCGAGAAAATTGGTAAAGAATAAGTATGCGATTTTGAAAAGTATTTATAATACTTAAAAAAAATATTTTTATTAGCTTAAAAATAGTTTTTAGATAAATGCTTGAACAATTCAAATAAACCATTTTTAGGCAAAACTCCAGTTTGTCTAAATAAAATTTCTAAGTAAAATACTATATCTTATTAGTAAAAATAATACTAATTATAAATATTTGAAAGACTAGTAAATTATTTCATAGATTTGGAAACTACCCTTTATGGGTCAAAATGCTTTTTACTAAATAATCTAGAAAATTATTATATTTTACAATATAGGGGTAGGCCAAGCCTCATGATATAATAAAAAAATATATATATATAGTTTACTTACAAATATTTTAATAATAATTGTTTTAGTAGTAAATAACCAAAATATAGGAAATACATTTTGTTGTACCAGCATACTGTCTTTATTAGTGATAATAACAAAAATTTTAAAACCATAAATATAAGAGTAATAATAATAATAGTGATAATAATAATAAATATAACATTAATAGGAATAATAATGAAAATAAAATAATAATCATAAATATTATAATAACAGTAAATATAAAAAAAATAAAAGAAAACAAAAAAAAATACAAACAGCAACCGACAAAATCAACCCAAACATCAGCTCCAACTGAAGAGCTGCTCTTCCTTCTTCGAGAAGGAAGTCAACACAAAAAAAGTAATGGAACGAAGCAGAATAAGAGAGAGGGGGAAGAGATCGAGAAGAAGAGAGGGAGATGGGGACGAAAGGGTGGTCCGGCGGAGGCGAAGGGTCGTGGGAGAGAGGGGCTCCGGCGGTGGGCGAGTAGATCGGCGGCGGAGGACGAGGAGAGGAAGGATGGCGGAGCGGGGTTTCGGCGGTCGTGCCATAGCTGGACGCGACGAACGGTGGCTAACGCGGAGGAAAGGAGCGGTCGCCGGAGGCGAGTGGCGGCGAGCAGCTTGCCGGTGGGGCGACGCGCGGATCGGCAAGGAGGGTTTGTGGGTTCTGCGGTGCGGCTCGCCTCAGTGGACGCCGCCGGGCTGAGAACGGCGGTCGGGCGCCACTCCGATGGAGGGGATCGGCTCTGTCGGAGGGCGGACGCTGCTCTAGAAGGGGGCGGCGGAGCGCGAGGCGCTCGCGGCTTGGGCTTGCACGCGCGCCAAGGCGGGGCGCGACGGCGCTGGGCTGTTCGTAGGGTGGCGCTGGTCGCTGGAGCGGCGGAGTCGCCGGCGGACGCGCGGCGGTGGAAGGAGCGGGAGGTGGCGCTGCGCCGGAGGTAATTTTTAGGGTTAGGGCTTTTTCTTCTTGTTGTTTTCTTGGTTGGTTTTTGGGCGGTGGTCCGGTGGTTGAGGTTGGTGGGGGCAGCGGTGGTCCGGGTGGCGGGGATGTCTGGCGGTGGTTGAGGTTGGTCGGGGCAGTGCTGGGTGGCTGTCGGGTTGAGCCACGGCGGATGGTGGGTCGAGGTGGGCTGCGGAGACCATGGGCGGTGGTGGTCGAAAGATGGCCGGGGCGGGGGTTGTCAGTGATGGTGATGTCGGAGTTGGTGGTGACAGTTGTGGTCCGTGGTGGCGGTAGATACGTATGGTGGTGGCGCTGGGGACAGGGGTGTGTTCGGATGGGGTTTGGCCGGGGCTGGAAGCGTTGTGCCACGGTGGTCAGGGAGGCGGAGAGAGGCTGTTGGTGATGGTTCGGGTGCCGAAGAGGTGGCCGGGAACAGAGGCTGTGGTAAGAGGGTTAGGATTTAGGATTTAGAATTGGATGTTTGATTGTGTCGGGTCTGTCGACATGGGAGGATAAAATTGTACATGTAAAAATATATGGAATAAGACGGGGAGGGAACACGGACACGGTGCACGGGGTTGAGAATTATTTGTGGAGAAAAATAATGTGGATGAAAATATTGGAGGAGTACCTGCCTATTTATATGATGTGGGAATTTCCAATTGGATAAGAGTTAGGAGTAGTTTAAACCCAAAATAGATAATTCACGATTTAATTTAAAACCAATCAAATCCAAATCCAATTACAATTTAAATCTAATTCCAAATGCAATTCAAATTTAAATCTAATTAAATTCTTGGTTTAAAATCAATGGACTAAATCAAATTTCAAATATTAACTTTTTAAATAAATCCATAGATTCAAATCATGATTTAAATGGCCAAAATGACTTCCAAATATATTTTTCAAAATACCAATAATAATAATTTCGAAAATCATAAATATTTTTAAATACCTTTTTAAATAATAAAATATTAATATTAATAAATCTAGAAAATTACATTTTTTTTATTTAAAATAAACCAATAAACAATAACGAAATATATGTAAGCAAAAATATTCTTTACATAATTAGACTTTTTCTAGTATATAAAATATTATTTATTATTAATAACTCTTTAGAAACAAAAGGCTTTTTATAGCAAGAATAATAATTATATAATTTTGAAAGTGTATATTAAAATAGAAAAGAAAATATTTTTATAAAATATGTACGCTCGCACATATTCGTACTCGTCGAGCAAACAAAAAATTCGCATACGACGAACAATACGACTACGTGACATACAGTACCAAAAAATTAAATCCATGCAAATTAATAAATAAAAATAAAAAAATAGTAGAAATTTAGGGGTTTTACATCCTACCCAACTTAAAAGAATTTCGTCCTCGAAATTAAGAATTAGTAGGGGGGTGAGAGGCTACAAGGAATAACGTTTAGTGAAAACATGCAATAGAGTCGCGATTTCAATCATGGCGAAGATAATCATGGATTAACGTAAGAAGATAAATGGTTAAGAAGAATACGCGCAATAAAGATTAGTATGAGTTCAAGAAAATAAAATAAATTAGAGGCTTTAAAGTTATGGTCTCTTGAGGGCACGATTTTAGAGAACGAATTAGATTTCACTTCTATATTAAGTGAATTGGAAGGTCATGATAGGGCCGAGAAAGGACGAGTAGCAACATAGAGTGATAATGGTCATTATCGATAGAAAGGCTAGAGGAGATCCTAGTATAACACGTTTGTCCTTCTAGAATAGGTGAAGGCGAAAGCATTAAGGGGTTCAAAAGACGATATGAGTACGTGATTCAAAGACGACCGAAAAGAATTTCAAAGGAATTGTCAAGGCAGTCGTGGATGGATTGTAAGGGCCACGTTTAATTATGTTTCCATCCACGTAGAGTAATAGACAAAAGCGAACCAAAGTGCACTCGGTTGATCAGACCATTATGCACCGGTTCTGATTAGACAATCGGTTAGTGGAGGCCTCCAATAACATATGTCATGAACAAGCGTGATAAAGAATTGAGCATGCAAAAACTAGGCTACATTAGCATCATTAGTCTAGATAGTAAAAATATAGGCACGATGGTAGATAAATAAAATCAATTATGAATAGTCTAAAAGTCATAAGGATCTAAGTCTTTTATTCCTATACAATCATTCTATGGTTTATTGACCAAGGCTTGGTTGACCAAATGGGTTAGATTCCTCTAGTCTCTATGGTCTTAATATTCAAGGGCGTGTCGGGTCGTGGGGTGTTCTACCCAACTTAAAAGAATTAAGCTAACGGTGTTTGGGACATCTAACTAGTAGGGTCAATCTCTAGCAAGCACGAAGGGAAGATAAGAATAGGGATGGAAAGAAGCAAGCAAGATGCAATTGATGAGTCAAACGGTAGATAAATCAAGGAAAGAGGTCAAGTATGTGGATGAGATCCTAGACTTCTAATCCTATTCGCAGGCTTGTTTGGTACGGTAAAGTAACCAAACAATTTATGTCGACCTGCATGGGCCACCACAAAAACATGTAACGCTCCAGTCCCAAAATACGTAGGACTAGGAACGTAGACATGCCAGCTGTTTTCATACGAAGTATACTCCAATATATGGAAGCCTCGTATAAATACATAAGCTGTAAAATGCAGTAAAACCACAACTAATCTCATCCACACAAAATAAATGAATAAAAGATCATATAATGAGATTAAATTTGTCTTGATACAATATGTTGGGCGGAGACAAATCCACTACCAACAAAATAAGGAAAAGTACATAGAAAAATAAAATGAGTGGCGAGCGAAGCGAAGACGATCCAAGTGCAATCATCCTCGAGAAATAGCAATGAACACGGCTAGAGCTAAAGCACCTGCGAAAGATAATAGCACACACCTGACAAGACAACCAGGTCCTTAGAGGGACGTAACAAGACACATAATAGCATGCCATATAAACTGAATAAATATCGCTCAAATAAATAAGTAAATCGAATTTATAACATGGTCCAATACACACCTACTGAACGAGCGTACCACCTTCCCAACCAAAGAAGGACAGGAGATGGTAAACTAATTCACGGCGACGTATCTTTCCATGCTACGAATCCAATATAGTATTCGGACCCCAACAAGGTTCAATACCTTCTCATCGAAGTAGTAAGTCATACCTACAACCAAACAAGGACAAGATGTGACGAACTAATCCACGACAAGTTATTGTTCCAAGTCACGGTCAGATACAAGTACCCAAACCAAAAGTACTCGTACCTAATGGCTAGGGTAGCCTACCATTCTAAATGAAATGTTGTTAAGAACAATCCTTCCTACGCATGGGCCCTGGCTGAATAGGATCGGCATAGTCCGCCTTGGGCACCAGAGGCCCCAGCAGGAAGAGCATGACGTTCCGCAGAATCGTCAGTGGCCGTCAGTAATCTTGGGTCATCAACCCCGTATCTCCAGCGGAGAGTCCGGGTCACAAGGGAAGTGCATCGAAGCCCATACGCTAAGGAATTGTCCTCCCCGCCCAATGCCTACTGTGTTGTATCTACAACACAAACCACTATAATCGCTAAGTCAAACTAGCATGTAACCTCTATTAGCGGTTATTCCTATCGCACGGCTTGTACGTACTGATGGCCAGCCAATCACGCACTTCCGTGTTCTACATGCGACACACAACCTCGTGTTACAACGTGTCAAGGCCAATGAATGCGACACACAAGGTGGTCCCTTAAATCTAGGTTTAATTTGTAAGAAAATAATACACAGCAGAAAATATAAATGAACAGTTATGCCATGTATCACAGTTTATTTTGCATAAAAAAATAAGTAATCCATGAAATATGAGCTAAAATAATTAAACAGCTAATGGCAAGGTGTCTTGCCTGGTAGAGCGCCTGGTGTGCTGCGATAATCAATGTGGTACGATCTGCGATTTCGGTACAACAACTATACAAGGTGTCCTCTGATGGTGACACGGACAGTTTCATTGGTCCAGAAGGGTCGAATTAGTTAGGGTGGACATATGGGAGTACAGAATTTGTAATGGAGTAGAAATTATAGGATGGGTCGCGGACGGAAGGATAGTCAAGAAAATTGGTAAAGAATAAATATGCGATTTTGAAAAGTATTTATAATACTTAAAAAATATATTTTTATTAGCTTAAAAATAGTTTTTAGATAAATGCTTGAAAATTCAAATAAACCGTTTTTAGGCAAAACTCCAGTTTGTCTAAATAAAATTTCTAAGTAAAATACTATATCTTATTAGTAAAAATAATACTAATTATAAATATTTGAAAGACTAGTAAATTATTTCATAGATTTGGAAACTACCCTTTATGGGTCAAAATTCTTTTTACTAAATAATCTAGAAAATTATTATATTTTACAATATAGGGGTAGGCCAAGCCTCATGATATAATAAAAAAATATATATATAGTTTACTTACAAATATTTTAATAATAATTGTTTTAGTAGTAAATAACCAAAATATAGGAAATACATTTTGTTGTACCAACATACTGTTTTTATTAGTGATAATAACAAAAATTTTAAAACCATAAATATAAGAGTAATAATAATAATAGTGATAATAATAATAAATATAACATTAATAGGAATAATAATGAAAATAAAATAATAATCATAAATATTATAATAACAGTAAATATAAAAAAAAAACAAAAAAAAAAATTACAAACAGCAACCGACAAAATCAACCCAAATATCAGCTCCAACTGAAGAGCTGCTCTTCCTTCTTCGAGAAGGAAGTCAACACAAAAAAAGTAATGGAACGAAGCAGAAGAAGAGAGAGGGGAAAGAGATCGAGAAGAAGAGAGGGAGATGGGGACGAAAGGGTGGTCCGGCGGAGGCGAAGGGTCGTGGGAGAGAGGGGCTCCGGCGGTGGGCGAGGAGATCGGCGGCGGAGGACGAGGAGAGGGAGGATGGCGGAGCGGGGTTTCGGCGGTCGTGCCATAGCTGGACGCGACGAACGGTGGCTAACGCGGAGGAAAGGAGCGGTCGTCGGAGGCGAGTGGCGGCGAGCAGCACGCCGGTGGGGCGGCGCGCGGATCGGCGAGGAGGGTTTGTGGGTTCTGCGGCGCGGCTCACCTCAGTGGACGCCGCCGGGCTGAGAGCGGCGGTCGGGCGCCACTCCGACGGAGGGGATCGGCTCTGTCGGAGGGCGGACGCTGCTCTGGAAGGGGGCGGCGGAGCGCGAGGCGCTCGCGGCTAGGGCTTGCACGCGCGCCAAGACGGGGCGCGGCGGCGCTGGGCTGTTCGTGGGGTGGCGCTGTTCGCTGGAGCGGCAGAGTCGCCGGCGGACGCGCGGCGGTGGAAGGAGCGGGAGGTGGCGCTGCGCCGGAGGTAATTTTTAGGGTTAGGGCTTTTTCTTCTTGTTGTTTTCTTGGTTGGTTTTTGGGCGGTGGTCCGGTGGTTGAGGTTGGTCGGGACAGCGGTGGTCCGGGTGGCGGGAATGTCTGGCGGTGGTTGAGGTTGGTCGGGGCAGTGCTGGGTGGCTGTCGGGTTGAGCCACGGCGGATGGTGGGTCGAGGTGGGCTGCGGAGACCATGGGCGGTGGTGGTCGAAAGATGGCCGGGGCGGGGGTTGTCAGTGATGGTGATGTCGGAGTTGGTGGTGACAGTTGTGGTCCGTGGTGGCGATGGATACGTATGGTGGTGGCGCTGGGGACAGGGGTGTGTTCGGATGGGGTTTGGCCGGGGCTGGAAGCGTTGTGCCACGGTGGTCAGGGAGGCGGAGAGAGGCTGTTGGTGATGGTTCGGGTGCCGAGGATGTGGCCGGGAACAGAGGCTGTGGTCAGAGGGTTAGGATTTAGGATTTAGAATTGGATATTTGATTGTGTCAGGTCTGTCGACATGGGAGGATAAAATTGTACATGTAAAATATATGGAATAAGACGGGGAGGGAACACGGACACGGTGCACGGGGTTGAGAATTATTTGTGAAGAAAAATAATGTGGATGAAAATATTGGAGGAGTACCTGCCTATTTATAGGATGTGGGAATTCCTAATTGGATAAGAGTTAGGAGTAGTTTAAACCCAAAATAGATAATTCACGATTTAATTTAAAACCAATCAAATCCAAATCCAATTACAATTTAAATCTAATTCCAAATGCAATTCAAATTTAAATCTAATTAAATTCTTGGTTTAAAATCAATGGACTAAATCAAATTTCAAATATTAACTTTTTAAATAAATCCATAGATTCAAATCATGATTTAAATGGCCAAAATGACTTCCAAATATATTTTTCAAAATACCAATAATAATAATTTTGAAAATCATAAATATTTTTAAATACCTTTTTAAATAATAAAATATTAATATTAATAAATCTAGAAAATTACATTTTTTTATTTAAAATAAACCAATAAACAATTACGAAATATATGTATGCAAAAATATCCTTTACATAATTAGACTTTTTCTAGTATACAAAATACTATTTATTATTAATAACTCTTTAGAAACAAAAGGCTTTTTATAGCAAGAATAATAATTATATAATTTTGAAAGTGTATATTAAAATAGAAAAGAAAATATTTTTTATAAAATATGTACGCTCGCACATATTCGTACTCGTCGAGCAAACGAAAAATTCGCATACGACGAACAATACGACTACGTGACATACAGTACCAAAAAATTGAATCCATGCAAATTAATAAATAAAAATAAAAAAATAGTAGAAATTTAGGGGTTTTACATCCTACCCAACTTAAAAGAATTTCGTCCTCGAAATTAAGAATTAGTAGGGGGTGAGAGGCTACAAGGAATGACGTTTAGTGAAAACATGCAATAGAGTCGCGATGTCAATCATGGCGAAGATAATCATGGATTAACGTAAGAAGATAAATGGTTAAGAAGAATACGCGCAATAAAGATTAGTATGAGTTCAAGAAATAAAATAAATTAGAGGCTTTAAAGTTATGGTCTCTTGAGGGCACGATTTTAGAGAACGAATTAGATTTCACTTCTATATTAAGTGAATTGGAAGGTCATGATAGGGCCGAGAAAGGACGAGTAGCAACATAGAGTGATAATGGTCATTATCGATAGAAAGGCTAGAGGAGATCCTAGTATAACGCGTTCGTCCTTCTAGAATAGGTGAAGGCGAAAGCATTAAGGGGTTCAAAAGACGATATGAGTACGTGATTCAAAGACGACCGAAAAGAATTTCAAAGAAATTGTCAAGGCAGTCGTGGATGGATTGTAAGGGCCACGTTTAATTATGTTTCCATCCACGTAGAGTAATAGACAAAAGCGAACCAAAGTGCACTCGGTTGATCAGACCATTATACACCGGTTCTGATTAGACAATCGGTTAGTGGAGACCTCCAATAACATATGTCATGAACAAGCGTGATAAAGAATTGAGCATGCAAAAACTAGGCTACATTAGCATCATTAGTCTAGATAGTAAAAATATAGGCACGATGGTAGATAAATAAAATCAATTATGAATAGTCTAAGAGTCATAAGGATCTAAGTCTTTTATTCCTATACAATCATTCTATGGTTTATTGACCAAGGCTTGGTTGACCAAATGGGTTAGATTCCTCTAGTCTCTATGGTCTTAATAGTCAAGGGCGTGTCGGGTCGTGGGGTGTTCTACCCAACTTAAAAGAATTAAGCTAAGGGTGTTTGGGACATCTAACTAGTAGGGTCAATCTCTAGCAAGCACGAAGGGAAGATAAGAATAGGAATGGAAGGAAGCAAGCAAGATGCAATTGATGAGTCAAACGGTAGATAAATCAAGGAAAGAGGTCAAGTATGTGGATGAGATCCTAGACTTCTAATCCTATTCGCAGGCTTGTTTGGTACGGTAAAGTAACCAAACAATTTATGTCGACATGCATGGGCCACCACAAAAACATGTAACGTCCCAGTCCCAAAATACGTAGGACTAGAAACGTAGACATGCCAGCTGTATTCATACGAAGTATACTCCAATATATGGAAGCCTCGTATAAATTCATAAGCTGTAAAATACAGTAAAACCATAACTAATCTCATCCACACAAAATAAATGAATAAAAGATCATATAATAAGAATGAATTTTTCTTAATACAATATGTTGGGCGGAGACAAATCCACTACCAACAAAATAAGAAAAAGTACATAGAAAAATAAAATGAGTGGCGAGCGAAGCGAGGACGATCCAAGTGCAATCATCCTCGAGAAATAGCAATGAACATGGCTAGAGCTAAAGCACCTGCGAAAGATAATAGCACACACCTGGCAAGACAACCAGGTCCTCAGAGGGACGTAACACGACACATAATAGCATGCCATATAAACTGAATAAATATCGCTCAAATAAATAAGTAAATCAAATTTATAACATGGTCCAATATGCACCTACTGAACGAGCGTACCACCTCCCCAACCAAACAAGGACAGGAGATGGTAAACTAATTCACGGCGACGTATCTTTCCATGCTACGAATCCAATATAGTATTCGGACCCCAACAAGGTTCAATACCTTATCATCGAAGTAGTAAGTCACACCTACAACCAAACAAGGACAAGATGTGACAAACTAATCCACGACAAGTTATTGTTCCAAGTCACGGTCAGATACAAGTACCCAAACCAAAAGTACTCGTACCTAACGGATAGGGTAGCCTACCATTCTAAGTGAAATGTTGTTAAGAACAATCCTTCCTACGTATGGGCCCTGGCTGAATAGGATCGGCATAGTCCTTCTTGGGCACCAGAGGCCCCAGCAGGAAGAGCATGACGTTTCGCAGAATCGTCAGTGGCCGTCAGTAATCTTGGGTCATCAATCCCGTATCTCCAGCGGAGAGTCCGGGTCACAAGGGAAGTGCATCGAAGCCCATACGCTAAGGAATTGTCCTCCCTGCCCAATGCCTACTGTGTTGTATCTACAACACAAACCACTATAACCGCAAAGTCAAACTAGCTTGTAACCTCTATTAGCGGTTATTCCTATCGCACGGCTTGTACGTACTGGTGGCCAGCCAATTATGCACTTCCGTGTTCTACATGCGACACACAACCTCGTGTTACAACGTGTCAAGGCCAATGAATGCGACACACAAGGTGGTCCCTTAAATCAAGGTTTAATTTGTAAGAAAATAATACACAGCAAAAAATATAAATGAACAGTTATGCCATGTATCACAGTTTATTTTGCATAAAAAAAATAAGTAATGCACGAAATATGAGCTAAAATAATTAAACAGCTAATGGCAAGGTGTCTTGCCTGGTAGAGCGCCTGGTGTGCTGCGATAATCAATATGGTACGATCTGCGATTTTGGTACAACACTATGCAAGGTGTCCTCTGATGGTGACACGGACAGTTTCATTGGGTCCAGAAGGGTCGAATTAGTTAGGGTGGACATATGGGAGTACAGAATTTGTAATGGAGTAGAAATTATAGGATGGGTCGCGGACGGAAGGATAGTCGAAAAAATTGGTAAAGAATAAGTATGCGATTTTGAAAAGTATTTATAATACTTAAAAAATATATTTTTATTAGCTTAAAAATAGTTTTTAGATAAATGCTTGAAAATTCAAATAAACCGTTTTTAGGCAAAACTCCAGTTTGTCTAAATAAAATTTCTAAGTAAAATACTATCTTATTAGTAAAAATAATACTAATTATAAATATTTGAAAGACTAGTAAATTATTTCATAGATTTGGAAACTACCCTTTATGGGTCAAAATGCTTTTTACTAAATAATCTAGAAAATTATTATATTTTACAATATAGGGGTAGGCCAAGCCTCATGATATAATAAAAATATATATATATAGTTACTTACAAATATTTTAATAATAATTGTTTTAGTAGTAAATAACCAAAATATAGGAAATACATTTTGTTGTACCAGCATACTGTTTTTATTAGTGATAATAACAAAAATTTTAAAACCATAAATATAAGAGTAATAATAATAATAGTGATAATAATAATAAATATAACATTAACAGGAATAATAATGAAAATAAAATAATAATCATAAATATTATAATAACAGTAAATATAAAAAAATAAAAGAAAACAAAAAAAATTACAAACAGCAACCGACAAAATCAACCCAAACATCAGCTCCAACTGAAGAGCTGCTCTTCCTTCTTCGAGAAGGAAGTCAACACAAAAAAAAGTAATGGAACGAAGCAGAAGAAGAAAGAGGAGGAAGAGATCGAGAAGAAGAGAGGGAGATGGGGACGAAAGGGTGGTCCGGCGGAGGCGAAGGGTCGTGGGAGAGAGGGGCTCCGGCGGTGGGCGAGGAGATCGGTGGCGGAGGACGAGGAGAGGGAGGATGGCGGAGCGGGGTTTCGGCGGTCGTGCCATAGCTGGACGCGACGAACGGTGGCCAACGCGGAGGAAAGGAGCGGTCGCCGGAGGCGAGTGGCGGCGAGCAGCACGCCGGTGGGGCGGCACGCGGATCGGCGAGGAGGGTTTGTGGGTTCTGCGGCGCGGCTCGCCTCAGTGGACGCCGCCGGGCTGAGAGCGGCGGTCGGGCGCCACTCCGACGGAGGGGATCGGCTTTGTCGGAGGGCGGACGCTGCTCTGGAAGGGGGCGACGGAGCGCGAGGCGCTCGCGGCTAGGGCTTGCGCGCGCGCCAAGACGGGGCGCGGCGGCGCTGGGCTGTTTGTGGGGTGGCGCTGGTCGCTGGAGCGGCAGAGTCGCCGGCGGACGGGCGGCGGTGGAAGGAGCGGGAGGTGGCGCTGCGCCGGAGGTAATTTTTATGGTTAGGGCTTTTTCTTCTTGTTATTTTCTTGGTTAGTTTTTGGGCGGTGGTCCGGTGGTTGAGGTTGGTCGGGGGCAGCGGTGGTCCGGGTGGCGGGGATGTCTGGCGGTGGTTGAGGTTGGTCGGGGCAGTGCTGGGTGGCTTTCGGGTTGAGCCACGGTGGATGGTGGGTCGAGGTGGGCTGCGGAGACCATGGGCGGTGGTGGTCGAAAGATGGCCGGGGCGGGGGTTGTCAGTGATGGTGATGTCGGAGTTGGTGGTGACAGTTGTGGTCCGTGGTGGCGGTGGATACGTATGGTGGTGGCGTTGGGGACAGGGGTGTGTTCGGATAGGGTTTGGCCGGGACTGGAAGCGTTTTGCCACGGTGGTCAGGGAGGCGGAGAGAGGCTGTTGGTGATGGTTCGGGTGCCGAGGAGGTGGCCGGGAACAGAGGCTGTGGTCAGAGGGTTAGGATTTAGGATTTAGAATTGGATATTTGATTTGTGTCGGGTCTGTCGACATGGGAGGATGAAATTGTACATGTAAAAATATATGGAATAAGACGGGGAGGGAACACGGACACGGTGCACGGGGTTGAGAATTATTTGTGAAGAAAATAATATGGATGAAATATTGGAGGAGTACCTGCCTATTTATAGGATGTGGGAATTCCCAATTGGATAAGAGTTAGGAGTAGTTTAAACCCAAAATAGATAATTCACGATTTAATTTAAAACCAATCAAATCCAAATCCAATTACAATTTAAATCTAATTCCAAATGCAATTCAAATTTAAATCTAATTAAATTCTTGGTTTAAAATCAATGGACTAAATCAAATTTCAAATATTAACTTTTTAAATAAATCCATAGATTCAAATCATGATTTAAATGGCCAAATGACTTCCAAATATATTTTTCAAAATACCAATAATAATAATTTCGAAAATCATAAATATTTTTAAATACCTTTTTAAATAATAAAATATTAATATTAATAAATCTAGAAAATTACATTTTTTATTTAAAATAAACCAATAAACAATTACGAAATATATGTATGCAAAAATATTCTTTACATAATTAGACTTTTTCTAGTATACAAAATATTATTTATTATTAATAACTCTTTAGAAACAAAAGGATTTTTATAGCAAGAATAATAATTATATAATTTTGAAAGTGTATATTAAAATAGAAAAGAAAATGTTTTTATAAAATATGTACGCTCGCACATATTCATACTCGTCGAGCAAACGAAAAATTCGCATACGACGAACAATACGACTACGTGACATACAGTACCAAAAAATTAAATCCATGCAAATTAATAAATAAAAATAAAAAATAGTAGAAATTTAGGGGTTTTGCATCTGGATCGACCATGTTTGCTTCCTGGATTTTGGAAGACTTTTGCGAACATCTCTGTCCGTTTGCCGCCGGGGGCTGGACTCGAGTGGTTCTGGACAACTTTCTATCTGACGCCCGCATAACGGTATGCGGGACGCTCAGATGATCAGAGACAGGATCAGCGTACCGAGCGTGCCAAGCTCGCGCTGTCCTAGACTTCTTCGTTCTAGTGCGTAAAGGCACATAGTAGGAAGAGTCTAGGTGATGCTGGAGAGAGTCAGACATATCTTCTTGGGAGCACAAGAGATCAGGACCATAAGACAGGCGGTCGAAGACAGAGCCGCGCGGGGTAGGGGTCATGCTGCCGTCCTCAACAATCTTCATGCGGCTGGCAGACGTAGCCGCATAGGCTTTCTTCATACGGCTGGGAGTCTCAGCCGTATGAGTATTCTTCATGCGGCTAGATGATCTGGCCGCATAGACTTTCTTCATGCGGCTGGTAGATCCACCCGCATGAGCCTCCTACATGTGGTTGGCAGATTTGGCCACAGGAGTGCTCGACTTCTTCTTGGGGCGCATAGAGTCGCTCTTTGTCCCTGCAAGTCCAGCATCGTAGTGCTTTCCTCTGCCAGACTTGGGGACAGCAGAGTTCTCTACGGCTCGAAGTGGAGCCGTATGGGAGTTGCCTTTGCCGTCTTGGGTAGCAGAGAGTACCCCGTCCAGAACTTGTGGAGGAGCAAATGATTTTGGCCTCCACTCGCAGCGAGCTTTCTTTGTGCAGGTTCGCTTCTGGATCGGGATGGCGCTTCCTTCAGAGAGCATCTCTTCAAACGCCTGTTGGTCGAAACGGACGACCATCTTCTGGTGCGTGGAGCCAAGCTTGGCTGCATCCGACTACGTCACCAACTCCTCAGCCGTGGAGAAGTTTGTCCCCAGTAGAGTCACCATCGTGTTTGCCATAAAATATAAAAGAGTAGAACAATTATCGGAGGACTGGACTTTTACTTCACGTTACAAACTCGCTTGTACAAAGAAAGCCTAGGGACGAAAACCTAGGTACAGCAATCTAAGTACAATTGTTTATTTTAGATTCTGGGGGGGTGACGATAGAGGCTCGGGAAAGCTACGGCAGCTCTGTCTTACTCCTTGGACGATCGGTATGCAGCCTTGGCTCCGGAAGATTGCTTGGCGTTGAAGAAATGCTCTCTTTGCCCTCTCTCTCTGCTTTTTTCTCTCTAAGTATGTGGTGCTCTCTCTGATCTCGAAAATCCTCTCTGTATGTTTGTGTGCGTATGTCTCTCTCAAGGGAATGGCACCCTGCTATTTATAAGAATGGAGGGACCTCATTAGGGTTCACAATGATTGCCCCTTAAAGTGGCGGCGGCCTGTTGATCGATCAATCTGGGCCATTAATCTTGAGTGTGATAAATCTGGGCCATTTAGTGTAGATTGCACCAAATCCTATCAGTAATTAATGCTGATTGGAATAAATCTCCGTGGTGATGATTTGTTGATGTCTGCGAATCTGAATGAATAAATTTAATTTATTCTCCTGCCACGTGTCCCAGATTATTGGGATTTGACCCAATCTTTGATTGCAGTAAATCTGGGGAGTGGCCTCTGAATCTCTGAACTGCATGATAATCTGAGCCGCATGGAGATGATCTTTGTAAGCCGCATAGGGCTGCATCTGCTTGAGCCGCATAGGGGTCTCCACTCGAGCAGCATATGACCGTCCACGTGTCTAGGCTGCGTGGCATTTTCTGGATCTCGAAAAGTTGTGCCAGAGATTTTCTTTTGATTTCCTAGCATTCTGTCATTATGACAGAGTCATAATTGCCTCTTTGTGTCAGACCTATCGTTTCGTCAGAGTGGTCAGCCGTCCAAACAATTAATGCAGTATAGTGCGGAGGGGAGAACTGTTTGTAAGCCACGTGTCTTCTCTTCTGAGCCGCATGGAGATCATAGAGCCGCATAGGCTCGTTAGGCCGCATGGGTCCTCTGAGCCGCATGGGCTTTCTGAACCGCATGGGGTTTCCTGGCCGCATGGCTCTTTCTTTTATTATTTTCCATGCTTCTACAACGGCGTGTCCACGTCTCAAAACACGTACAGACACGCTGTGCACAGGCTGTGTCGTGCACGCATGCACGTATGTCCAGTGTACGACACGGGCCATGTGAAGACATATGGTCGTGTACATGTGTACGCCTAGGGTAGGGCTACGTGTCCACGTGGTGTCGTATCAGAGTTCTAGCTGCGTGTCAGTGGCACAAATTCGCGCGTGTACAGCCCGCACGCGCGGCCAGTACGACCAGTACGAGGAGGAGAACTACTTGCACACTGCACCATTTCGGCTCAAATTTTGGGAGAGCCATGTCAGTCCCTGCCGTGACATCCTCCCAAAATTTGGCGTGTCCTCGTGTCCAATACAGGGAGATATCGAGCCCGTGATGCACGACACCTGTACGGTTCAGTCCCCGCGTTTTCGTGTCCCCGTGTGGACACAACACGACACCAAAATCAGAAAATAATGACACAAATTATTAAGCAAGCCCTAGAGCTAGGATTCCATTCAAAAACATTTCAATAATCAGAACAAAATGTTGGTTGAGGAATTACATCAAACACCTACACTTACACATTGATACGTGCCCGATACGGACACCAAACGGACACAAAATTAACCCAAACTTCAGGGACAGCTAGGGAACTCCTAGATCTAGCCCTAAATACAAAGAAAATAGAATATTAGATCAATTAGATGTGTTTACCTATAGGTGTAAATAGCAAGAAAAAGCTCTAAATGGGGATTCCTTCTTGCTAGTCCAATGCTCCAAATTATTCCAAAGCTGGGATTACACTCCACAATCAGAAAATATGAGAGTATTAGGCTCTAATGCAAGAAACTAGAGTGGAAAAGGATTTAAAATGAAGATTCTATGGAATGGGGAAGAATGAACAAACCTTTCTTTCTCTAAGTGCTCCTTCAATACAAAAGAGGCAAGAACTAATTGGGAGAATTCTTATAGGGAAGGGGGAAGCCCTAAATGGCTGGCCATGGGCTGATTTCTAGGGTTAGGGATTAGTTATTGGGCTATGGGCTTAAGTCACAAGTCATTAAGTTATTAAATCATAAGTCATTGCATTAAACCATAAATCATGAAATAATTTCACTTAACTTAATCCTCCTATTCCAAAACTAGTTTCTAATGACTAAAAGTAGGTTAACTTAAGTTAGACTAGGGTCATCATAGCTAGGGTTAGCTTCTAGGCTAGTCTACTAAGTCTCAATGAGTCAAAGTCCAAACTAGGAATCTCCAATTCAATAAATTAAAATAAATTCCAATTTCTCTAAATGACAAAAATACCCTCAAGCTAAAATGATAATTAAATCATTCTAATGACATGGTTAGGCTCTAGGTCATGCAGTCTCTAGGATTTCACTAGCAGCACATCAAAATCACAAGTCATGACTTAAAACAGTTTTTAAATAGTTTAAAAAATGATTAAAAATTACCAAAAATCATAATGTGAAATAAATATCAATAAATAATAATTATAATTTCAAAATTACCCTCATTTCAGAAACTGGGTGTTACAATCCTACCCCCGTTAGAAAAATTTTGTCCTCGAAATTAAGATGATCGCACCCCTTCTAGGTTAAACCCCCAATCAATCAAAGTCGAAAGATAACACGCAACACAGTCCTACTGGTCGTGATATCACGATCTTGATCAGGGTCACTATACTATCTATTACAGCATAAAACATCATGACAGGTACTAATGGAATCATATAACAAGATGGAAAGAAGAACAGGAAAGACAGACCTACTAACCCGTCACCCATAGCGTCGGTCTACTCGAATGTCAGCGAAAAAGCCCTGCCCCTCTAGAGTATATCCCTCTGATGGTGCAGGGCACGGTGCTGCGCTACAAGTGGCCTAGCTCCCTCTCTCCAATCCATGACACTCAAGTAATACCCACCCTGATATTCTACTCAATTATACTATGGCACCATCTATATGGTATCTATTCTGCAATCTGATAATCATACCCGTCTATCCAGAACCATGTTACCAGAATCCTCGTCACACCAGTAAGTATGCCAGTGATAATCTATAGAGTCCACAACTAATGTACATACCTCTAGAATTATGATATTTAAAATTTTTGTATTGCCGCTAGCTTGGCTGCAAAAACTTTAAATTCCCACACCAGAAAAATACATCCAAAATTAGACTCTATCTCATCGCCAAACCAGCTAATATGGCTGTAGAAGACTATAGATTTCATGACTGAGGCAACCTAGCCCATAATGTTATCTTGGTAGAAAATTAAGTCAATAATGAATACCAAGAATCAAATTCAATGATGAACAAGGAAGTAGACAGAAACTGTCGGAATCGAATTTCGAGATGGTTTATAATAAGATTCTCAAGGGTCATCCCAGGAATCTTTTCAAGTAGTCCTAACTGTGATTGAGTAACCTCTCTTGCTAAAGCCTATTTCTGAGTTTCTATCACAGGCGCACAGCAATACAACTAATCGTTGCACTACCACGACATCGTACTAATGCGACTCTCGACCTGCATGAGCCACTACTAAAAATGTGTTACGACCCGTACCCACTATGAGGGTACGAGTACGTAACAGCGCCCAGCCTACGCCGCAGTGTCAGAGGAAGAACGCTGTCCTAGGTTACTATCTAACCAACAACTCACACAATTATAATGTACTTGTCAAATCTCAACTCCGAACGGAGGACAAGTATAGATATAATATAGTCTCAATCGCAGTCTAAGCACGATATGATAACACAGAGGACTATAACTAAGACTGAATACAACAATAAAACCAACTACTAAATAATATAATCTCTACCAATCTCAAAACAACATATCTCAACTTATTTACAATTCAAGTTCTAAAACATGAAACTGAACCTAGTCACTAGCTAATCTCCCGATCACTCCTGAGTGTCGGGGCCAAAGGTAGCCATCCCGTCTCTGGGTCCATAATAAGTAGGGCAAGTATCCTCAGGGCAATCATCTATAAAATTTTCAACAGGTCCAGTCAGGACAGGAACGAGTACAACTCATCAAGAAATCCCAAGTAAATGACAGAGAACTATAAAGCAGTTATAGACAGTTATATTGATGAACATGGCAGTTTATACGAGTAATGATGTAGAGAACAATTAAGGTACAATGAAAGTAAAGTAACTAAACAAGAAGAGAAACATAGCAATGAAGACTGTAAAATATAATCTAGCTGAACTAGAGTAGCATGATATAAGTCCATACAGTATAATAAGAGTCAAGTGTGAGTCCAGACAATGTAATCTAATACCAGGTGATTCCAGCATAAGATGAGTCCGGTATAAGGTGAGTCCAGTCAATGATCAAAGATTCCAGGGTGAGTCCAGACTATACTCTAATAGTGTGTTTTAAAATATCGGGATCGATATGTAAACGGCTGTAGGTAATACGGCATACCGCACACACGGCCAAGTATGGGATGGCTATCATTCCAGTATAATTCCAAGGGAGTGGTTCCATTATTTGGGTATGTTCACATGTCTACTCCAATATTTCCTCGCATGACAAGTACAAGTGAATCCAGAACCCGATACGAATAAATACAAGTCCAGCCAGAACACGAATGATATTAGTAAGTGATTCCAGGGTGATTCCAAAAATAGAGGCCAGACATGAATAAATGAGTGTCGCATGAAATAGATCCAGAAACATCAAATCATGTTTAAAACAGAGAATCAAATAGAACTAACTACAACTGAAGTACAGTAATTGACAAGTAAATGAGAGAACTATCAGAGAATGTACTCACCTGATACTCTGAAAAGAGTAGTGTAATATCAGATACCTGTACCAGAGTCACAATGTCCTAAATAGAGCAGTATAGGTTATAATGTGTGCAATATAAGGTAAATGAATGATACAATACAAACTACATGATTTCTAAGCCAATCTAGGTCAAGGTCAACTATTGGTCAACCATGGTCAACACTCTAGCCAAACTTGGTCAATCCTAGTCCATCAAGTCTCACTAGGCCTAACCCAAGCCTATACTAGCAATATAGCACAGGTACAAGCCAAACTAGGCTATATAAGTCATCAACACACATCATTGAGCATTCATGCCATATATATAGGCTGTATCACATAGGGATACACCCCAGAGGCTATGTGCCATGTATATAGGTTATAGGCCATGTGGTCTATTCCATATATTTCACACATATTGTATATTCACTACCTTAATATAATATCACACATATACACCACATTATTATCAAGCATATAGGTATATATATATATACATTGCATTACCCAATGGCATACCTACATTACATTTTATTACATAACCTACATGCTTGCATTCATCCATTTCTTCATGTATTGTATATTTGCATACATATTCCATTCATGCATTCATTCATATATCATGTGTATCATAACTCATGTGCACTAAGTTTAATTGATAGAGTGGTGTGTGTAACATAAGGTGAAAACCAAATGTGATAGGAAAATAGTAGGGTGTCAATGTGTGTTTTCAGAATTTAGACAATGGTACGTTAGTGTGACAGGAATTTGGTTAGTGAAGAGTGTAGCTCAGGTTTCTCAGGAATTATAAAGAGTGTCATATCTGTATGTGTGTGTGTACAAGGTTGTGGCAGTATAGAGTGTATGGAGTAAGGGGGAACTGGTCATTTCTATTTGACTCGAACTCAAAGACTTGGTGGACTGAAATAAAGGGGATGCAGACATTACCTACTGTGCAGAACATGCCTTTGCATGCAGTAGATTATTAGGATATCTGAACAAGCAAGGGGCAGTGATGTGTGTCATTTAGTGTCATAACAGTGAATCAATGTGATATGGAACAATAGAGTGTATAATCTCTAGAAAATAGTGTTAGCAATTCTCAGAAATTGGTTCTCAGGAAACCTGAGAACCAATCGACAGTTCAAAACCAATCCAAGCCCAATTTGAAATCCCCATTTGTGTTAACATCAAACCAAACTTGAACCAACCATAATAGTGAACTAAAAATTGTATAAACGAATTAACCATGGCATGTTAACCATTGACAAACAGTAAAAATGAAATTTAAATACAGGATTTGACAGTAAGCAATGACAATTAACATAAAATAGTTCAATATTCGAAAACTCAAACTTGAAATCCTAAATTTCTAATACGATCATAACCCCACATTAGAGTAACTAACACACATGTGTATTAGTCTAACATTGACAATTTAAACATCAAAATCAGTTTAAGAACAGAAATCAATTTTCAGAAATTTAAACTGAAACGCGAATCAGTCAAATAGGGAATTTCAAATTCGAACATCAAAATCATGCTAATATGACCAATAAATGGTTGGTAAACCATCCCCCACCTGTACCCGTGTCCCACAAATCTTGTCGTGTCACCCTAGAGCCTGATACGACGTGTCCACGTCTCAAAACATGCACAGACACGCTGTGCATAGGCTTCATCGTGCACGCGTGCACGTGTGTCCAGTGCACGACACAGGCCACGTGGAGACACGTGGCCATGCACACGTGTGCGCCTAGGGTAGGGCTACGTGTCCACGTGCCGGCAATGTGTCCATGTGGTGTCGTGTCAGAGTTCTAGCCGCGTGTCAGTGGCGTAAATTTGCGCATGTATAGCCCGCGCGCACGGCCAGTACGACCAGTGCGAGGAGGAGAAATCCTCGTACACTGCACTATTTATGCTCAAATTTTGGAAGAGCCATGTCAGTCAATGCCGTGACATCCTCCCAAAATTTGGCGCGTCCTCGTGTCCGATACAGGGAGATATCGAGCCCATGATGCAGGACACCGTGTACGATTCAGTCCCCGCATGTTCGTGTCCCCGTATGGACACGAAAACGACACCAAAATCAGGAAATAATGACACAAATCATTAAGCAATCCCTAAAGCTAGGATTCCATTCAAAAATATTTCAAAAATCAGTACAAAATGTCGGTTGAGGCATTACATCAAACACCTACACTTACACATTGACAAGTGCCCGATACGGACACCAAACGGACACAAAATTAACCCAAACTTCAGGGACAGCTAGGAAACTCCTAGATCTAGCCCTAAATACAAAGAAAATAGAATATTAGATCAATTAGATGTGTTTACCTATAGGTGCAAATAGCAAGAAAAAGCTCTAAATGGGGATTCCTTCTTGCTAGTCCAATGCTCCAAATTATTCCAAAGCTGGGATTAAACTCCACAATCAGAAAATATGAGAGTATTAGGCTCTAATGCAAGAAACTAGAGTGGAAAAGGATTTAAAATGAAGATTCTATGGAATGGGGAAGAATGAACAAACCTTTCTTTCTCTAAGTGCTCCTTCAATACAAAAGAGGCAAGAACTAATTGGGAGAATTCTTATAGGGAAGGGGGAAGCCCTAAATGGCTGGCCATGGGCTGATTTCTAGGGTTAGGGATTAGTTATTGGGCTATGGGCTTAAGTCACAAGTCATTAAGTTATTAAATCATAAGTCATTGCATTAAACCATAAATCATGAAATGATTTCACTTAACTTAATCCTCCTATTCCAAAACTAGTTTCTAATGACTAAAAGTAGGTTAACTTAAGTTAGACTAGGGTCATCATAGCTAGGGTTAGCTTCTAGGCTAGTCTACTAAGTCTCAATGAGTCAAAGTCCAAACTAGGAATCTCCAATTCAATAAATTAAAATAAATTCCAATTTCTCTAAATGACAAAAATACCCTCAAGCTAAAATGATAATTAAATCATTCTAATGACATGGTTAGGCTCTAGGTCATGCAGTCTCTAGGATTTCACTAGCAGCACATCAAAATCACAAGTCATGACTTAAAACAGTTTTTAAATAGTTTAAAAAATGATTAAAAATTACCAAAAATCATAATGTGAAATAAATATCAATAAATAATAATTATAATTTCAAAATTACCCTCATTTCAGAAACTGGGTGTTACAATCCTACCCCCGTTAGAAAAATTTTGTCCTCGAAATTAAGATGATCGCACCCCTTCTAGGTTAAACCCCCAATCAATCAAAGTCGAAAGATAACACGCAACACAGTCCTACTGGTCGTGATATCACGATCTTGATCAGGGTCATTATACTATCTATTACAGCATAAAACATCATGACAGGTACTAATGGAATCATATAACAAGATGGAAAGAAGAACAGGAAAGACAGACCTACTAACCCGTCACCCATAGCGTCGGTCTACTCGAATGTCAGCGAAAAAGCCCTGCCCCTCTAGAGTATATCCCTCTGATGGTGCAGGGCACGGTGCTATGCTACAAGTGGCCTAGCTCCCTCTCTCCAATCCATGACACTCAAGTAATACCCACCCTGATATTCTACTCAATTATACTATGGCACCATCTATATGGTATCTATTCTGCAATCTGATAATCATACCCGTCTATCCAGAACCATGTTACCAGAATCCTCGTCACACCAGTAAGTATGCCAGCGATAATCTATAGAGTCCACAACTAATGTACATACCTCTAGAATTATGATATTTAAAATTTTTGTATTGCCGCTAGCTTGGCTGCAAAAACTTTAAATTCCCACACCAGAAAAATACATCCAAAATTAGACTCTATCTCATCGCCAAACCAGCTAATATGGCTGTAGAAGACTATAGATTTCATGACTGAGGCAACCTAGCCCATAATGTTATCTTGGTAGAAAATCAAGTCAATAATGAATACCAAGAATCAAATTCAATGATGAACAAGAAAGTAGACAGAAACTGTCGGAATCGAATTTCGAGATGGTTTATAATGAGATTCTCAAGGGTCATCCCAGGAATCTTTTCAAGTAGTCCTAACTGTGATTGAGTAACCTCTCTTGCTAAAGCCTATTTCTGAGTTTCTATCACAGGCGCGCAGCAATACAACTAATCGTTGCACTACCACGACATCGTACTAATGCGACTCTCGACCTGCATGAGCCACCACTAAAAATATGTTACGATCCGTACCCACTGTGAGGGTACGAGTACGTAACAGCGCCCAGCCTACGCCGCAGTGTCAGAGGAAGAACGCTGTCCTAGGTTACTATCTAACCAACAACTCACACAATTATAATGTACTTGTCAAATCTCAACTCCGAACGGAGGACAAGTATAGATATAATATAGTCTCAATCGCAGTCTAAGCACGATATGATAACACAGAGGACTATAACTAAGACTGAATACAACAATAAAACCAACTACTAAATAATATAATCTCTACCAATCTCAAAACAACATATCTCAACTTATTTACAATTCAAGTTCTAAACATGAAACTGAACCTAGTCACTAGCTAATCTCCCGATCACTCCTGAGTGTCGGGGCCAAAGGTAGCCATCCCGTCTCTGGGTCCATAATAAGTAGGGCAAGTATCCTCAGGGCAATCATCTATAAAATTTTCAACAGGTCCAGTCAGGACAGGAACGAGTACAACTCATCAAGAAATCCCAAGTAAATGACAGAGAACTATAAAGCAGTTATAGACAGTTATATTGATGAACATGGCAGTTTATACGAGTAATGATGTAGAGAACAATTAAGGTACAATGAAAGTAAAGTAACTAAACAAGAAGAGAAACATAGCAATGAAGACTGTAAAATATAATCTAGCTGAACTAGAGTAGCATGATATAAGTCCATACAGTATAATAAGAGTCAAGTGTGAGTCCAGACAATGTAATCTAATACCAGGTGATTCCAGCACAAGATGAGTCCGGTATAAGGTGAGTCCAGTCAATGATCAAAGATTCCAGGGTGAGTCCAGACTATACTCTAACAGTGTGTTTTAAAATGTCGGGATCGACATGTAAACGGCTGTAGGTAATACGGCATACCGCACACACGGCCAAGTATGGGATGGCTATCATTCCAGTATAATTCCAAGGGAGTGGTTCCATTATTTGGGTATGTTCACATGTCTACTCCAATATTTCCTCGCATGACAAGTACAAGTGAATCCAGAACCCGATACGAATAAATACAAGTCCAGCCAGAACACGAATGATATTAGTAAGTGATTCCAGGGTGATTCCAAAAATAGAGGCCAGACATGAATAAATGAGTGTCGCATGAAATGGATCCAGAAACATCAAATCATGTTTGAAACAGAGAATCAAATAGAACTACAACTGAAGTACAGTAATTGACAAGTAAATGAGAGAACTATCAGAGAATGTACTCACCTGATACTCTGAAAAGAGTAGTGTAATATCAGATACCTGTACCAGAGTCATAATGTCCTAAATAGAGCAGTATAGGTTATAATGTGTGCAATATAAGGTAAATGAATGATACAATACAAACTACATGATTTCTAAGCCAATCTAGGTCAAGGTCAACTATTGGTCAACTATGGTCAACACTCTAGCCAAACTTGGTCAATCCTAGTCCATCAAGTCTCACTAGGCCTAACCCAAGCCTATACTAGCAATATAGCACAGGTACAAGCCAAACTAGGCTATATAAGTCATCAACACACATCATTGAGCATTCATGCCATATACATAGGCTGTATCACATAGGGATACACCCCAGAGGCTATGTGCCATGTATATAGGTTATAGGCCATGTGGTCTATTCCATATATTTCACACATATTGTATATTCACTACCTTAATATAATATCACACATATACACCACATTATTATCAAGCATATAGGTATATATATATATACATTGCATTACCCAATGGCATACCTACATTACATTTTATTACATAACCTACATGCTTGCATTCATCCATTTCTTCATGTATTGCATATTTGCATACATATTCCATTCATGCATTCATTCATATATCATGTGTATCATAACTTATGTGTACTAAGTTCAATTGATAGAGTGGTGTGTGTAACATAAGGTGAAAACCAATGTGATAGGAAAATAGTAGGGTGTCAATGTGTGTTTCAGAATTTAGACAATGGTACGTTAGTGTGACAGGAATTTGGTTAGTGAAGAGTGTAGCTCAGGTTTCTCAGAAATTGTAAAGAGTGTCATATCTGTATGTGTGTGTGTACAAGGTTGTGGCAGTATAGAGTGTATGGAGTAAGGGGGAACTGGTCATTTGTATTTGACTCGAACTCAAAGACTTGGTGGACTGAAATAAAGGGGATGCAGACATTACCTACTGTGCAGAACATGCCTTTGCATGCAGTAGATTATTAGGATATCTGAACAAGCAAGGGGCAGTGATGTGTGTCATTTAGTGTCATAACAGTGAATCAATGTGATATGGAACAATAGAGTGTATAATCTCTGGAAAATAGTGTTAGCAATTCTCAGAAATTGGTTCTCAGGAAACCTGAGAACCAATCGACAGTTCAAAACCAATCCAAGCCCAATTTGAAATCCCCATTTGTGTTAACATCAAACCAAACTTGAACCAACCATAATAGTGAACTAAAAATTGTATAAACGAATTAACCATGGCATGTTAACCATTGACAAACAGTAAAAATGAAATTTAAATACAGGATTTGACAGTAAGCAATGACAATTAACATAAAATAGTTCAATATTCGAAAACTCAAACTTGAAATCCTAAATTTCTAATACAATCATAACCCCACATTGCAGTAACTAACACATATGTGTATTAGTCTAACATTGACAATTTAAACATCAAAATCAGTTTAAGAACAGAAACCAATTTTCAGAAATTTAAACTGAAACGCGAATCAGTCAAATAGGGAATTTCAAATTCGAACATCAAAATCATGCTAATATGACCAATAAATGGTTGGTAAACCATCCCCCACCTATACCCGTGTCCCACAAATCTTGTCGTGTCACCCTAGAGCCGGATACGACGTGTCCACGTCTCAAACATGCACAGACATGCTGTACATAGGCTTCATCGTGCACGCGTGCACGTGTGTCCAGTGCACGACACAGGCCACGTGGAGACACGTGGCCATGCACACGTGTGCGCCTAGGGTAGGGCTACGTGTCCACGTGCCGGCAATGTGTCCATGTGGTGTCGTGTCAGAGTTCTAGCCGCGTGTCAGTGGCGTAAATTTGTGCATGTATAGCCCGCACGCGCGGCCAGTACGACCAGTGCGAGGAGGAGAAATCCTCGTACACTGCACTATTTAGGCTCAAATTTTGGAAGAGCCATGTCAGTCAATGTCGTGACATCCTCCCAAAATTTGGCGCGTCCTCGTGTCCGATACAGGGAGATATCGAGCCCATGATGCAGGACACCGTGTACGATTCAGTCCCCGCATGTTCGTGTCCCCGTATGGACACGAAAACGACACCAAAATCAGGAAATAATGACACAAATCATTAAGCAATCCCTAAAGCTAGGATTCCATTCAAAAATATTTCAAAAATCAGAACAAAATGTCGGTTGAGGCATTACATCAAACACCTACACTTACACATTGACAAGTGCCCGATACGGACACCAAACGGACACAAAATTAATCCAAACTTCAAGGACAGCTAGGGGACTCCTAGTTCTAGCCCTAAATGCAAAGAAAACAGAATATTAGATCAATTAGAGGTATTTTACCTATAGATGCAAATAGCAAGAAAAAGCTCCAAATGGGGGTTCCTTCTTGCCAGTCCAATGCTCCAAATTGTCCCAAAGCTGGGATTAAACTCCACAATCAGAAAATAGGAGAGTAGTAGGCTCTAATGCAAGAAACTAGAGTGGAAAAGGATTTTAAATAAAGATTCTATGGAATGGGGAAGAATGAACAAACCTTTCTTTCTCTAAGTGCTCCTTCAATACAAAAGAGGCAAGAACTAATTGGGAGAATACTTATAGGGAAGGTGGAAGCCCTAAGTGGCTGGCCATCGGCTGATTTCTGGGGTTAGGGTTTAGTTATCGGGCTATGGGCATAAGTCACAAGTCATTAAATCACAAGTCATTGCATTAAACCATAAGTCATGAAATAATTTCACTTAACTTAATCCTCGTATTCCAAAACTAGTTTCTAATGACTAAAAGTAGGTTAACTTAAGTTAGACTAGGGTCACCATAGCTAGGGTTAGCTGCTAGGCTAGTCTACTAAGTCTCAATGAGTCAAATTCCAAACTAGGAATCTCCAATTCAATAAATTAAATAAATTCCAATTTCACTAAATGACAAAAATACACTCAAGTTAAAATGATAATTAAATCATCCTAATGACATGGTTAGGCTCTAGGTCATGCAGTCTCTAGGGTTTCACTAGCAGCACATCAAAATCACAAGTCATGACTTAAAACAGTTTTTAAATAGTTTAAAAATAATTAAAAATTACCAAAAATCATAATGTGAAATAAATATCAATAAATAATAATTATAATTATAAAATTTTAAATTACCCTCATTTTAGAAACTGGGTGTTCCATATTCTTGTGTCAATCTACTAATTTTGGATTCTTTCACTTGGGAAGTTCCTTCATGAGTTACTCAAGAAGACTCCAAATCAAATTAGACGCGGCACAAGTAGGTACGCAATTGAACTCAATTTTGTCAAGTGCACAGAATAGTGTATTGATGGCTCGTGCATCTAGATTAGCCTGTATCTTTTCATGCTCAGTATACTTATCATGGGACTTGTCTATTAGAACACCATCAATCACTGTTCTAGGAAGTTTCTTATAACCATCTATAACTATCGACCAAAGATCGGTGTCCAGTGACTTAGAAAGAAACTCGTTCGTGTTTTCCATTATGTATAGTTTGTTCCATCAAAAAGTAGACATCTATTTGTGGATTTCCCTTCACTATTTAATATAGATTTAACGGATGCAATATATACTCTCTACATGGTTATGTATATATATAACCTACTCTGATACCAATTATAGGACCATTGAGTACCTCTAGTGGGGGGTGAATAGAGTGGTGTGTGCAGCAGAATAAATATCACAATTTAAAAATTATGTAATACGGCTAATCAAATACCGGTAAGAGCAGATGAATATTAGTATATTAATTGCAGTAAAAGTAAAGAGTTAAGAAGAATCAAACTCAGTGATATGACAATATATATTGGTATCCCTCGTAGAGGACTAATCCAGTCTCGACTACTCTTGCTCGATGTTAATCCATAATGGTACAAGCTTTAACTGAGTGCTTGCAACTTATAACACCGTAATTGGGGACAAGTGCATGACCAACTTCAACAATGTCGTGCTTGGTGACGAGTGCATGACCGACTCCAGAAGACGTTTGAAAACTGGAATTTTTTGAGATAGCCTCCGATACAACTCTTTGAACCAAACTCTAGATTGAACTGAACTCATACTGGCTTGGCTAAGAGTAGTATAGGCTAAATATGAAAGTATATAGCTCGTAGAAAATTTTAAGGAATAGAGAAGAGAAAGTGAATGAGATTGGATAATTTTGAAATTTGAAAGTTCTTCTCTATTTATGATTTTTTTATGAACCGAATTCGGGCAGAGTTCGGATGCAAAAATCTCGCATTCGAACGTTGGATACAGAGATTCAGGGATTTCAAAAACAAGTTGAAACAACCTTGATCGAACTCTGGCAGAGTTCTGCCAGGGTTCTACCAGAACTAATCTGGGCCAATTGATGTGTTTTAGG
>JANAVB010006184.1:0-53441 GCA_029216955.1 Iris pallida | reverse complement strand
TGCGCTGTCGTCGTCTCCGGCGATCCGCCCGAAACCCTAACCCTAATCCTAATTTCTAACCCAAAACCCACCGCCCTAGGATCCTATAAATAGCCCTGACCCCCCAGACCCTAACCCTAGACTCCCCGACCACCCCGACCACCACGAACCACCTTCTTCCCCACTCTTTCTCGTCGGAACCCTAACTCCGACGATCACCACCCCCCACCCCTACACAAACCCTCACAGCAAACCACCACCACCACTACGTTCGCCTTGACGAGACGCGCCCAGCGCCACCGAAGCGCCGCGACGCCGACGCCTCCACCGCCCGTCCGCACGTTCGAAACCTTCCTCTTCGCCGGACAAGTAAGTGTCAGCTTCATTTCGTGTCGGCTGTGTCTCGATTTCACGTGAGAGACTCGCCAGGACACGAGGATGGTTGTCCAGTAGCTGGACACGAGAACTAGGGCTCGTGCGTGTCGTGCGAAGCACGGACACGAGCAAACCCTGTGTCCTTAACTGTCAGGACACAGGACTGTGTATTATTTTTTTATATTATTTAAATCAACTAAAACCTAATAAATTAAACTAAAACCCTATCCTAACAATCGGGCCGACTGGCCCATTGGCCAGCGCGCAGAGCCTAAACCCCCCCCCCCCCCTGGCTCAGGATCGAGCACCCCTTTTTTCTGTTTCTTCTTTCTGTTTTCTTTTCTTTTTCTTTTCTTTTTTTTGTTTTATATTATTTATATATATTGTATATGTATATATTAGTATATATATTGTATGTATATACGTATTTTACAGTATTTTATATATGTATTATATTTTAGTTAGTAATTTTATATATATGTATATATGTATACATTTTCATGTGTATATATATATTATTATATATACACTTTATTTTTAAGTGTTTCTTATATATATATGTTTGTGTATATATATATATACTTTATAAGTTAAGTATTTCCCTTATATATATATATATAGTACTTTAAACATATGTATGGATATTTTTACTATACATAATTTTGCCTTATTAAAATATTAATATTGTTTTGTACTTTTTACCAAATTATATTTTAGTGTATTTAAATTACTGCAACCATTTGGTGTCCAAGCCTAGCATGGTATTTGGGCTCAAATGTGTTTTCACACATTTAAGACCTGTACAAGTCATATTGGACTTGATTCATGGCCTTGGGTCCTGTATTTGAACTTTGGTTCAAATTATACATGGACAAAATACGCAGATAATTAATTATTGTGTGCATTGCTGTTTTTGATTTTCTAAAAATACTTAAATATTGCTAAAATTATGGAAAAATAGTTTTTAGATACTTTGTTAAGTTGGCTAATTTAGTATAATTTTTGTAGTATTTAATTTACTGTTTTGCCACTAGTTTGGCATATGAAACCAAAACTCATTTTCTGTATACTTAGGAAAACTGATTTTTTTTATAATATTTGTACTGGATAATAAATTCCAGAAAAATTATAATAATTTCTATGATTAATAAGGATCACTTTAGTACTTTACTTAAGAAAAACTAGACTTTTTGCCTGTCTCTAAATTGTTAGAACACAATGATCTTTTGATTTATTTATTGATTAATTACGACTTGTAGCTTTTTGTGTTATTTGGAGTTTTAGTCGTATTGAACCCCATCCCTCACTAGTATAAAGACCCTAGAAAGTTAGTTAATATAGTGTGTCACCCCACATTGGTCTCCTATGCCAAGTCATCATTTTGGCTAGGTGCCCAGTCACAAGTCGTGTCGCACCAATTAGTGTCCTAGTGATTTAGCTTAGTGTAAAACTAAGTTATTATATTTTACTTCTACAGCGACGAGTTACTGGACATCCATAGCACTGTTATCGCAGCTTGTTTTGTTTTGCTTTGCTAGAGGCAAGTACTTTCTACGAACTTTACATATTGTCACATAATGAACTGTAAACCCCACCATGTTAAATGCTGATCCTTGGGGTAGCAAGTTAGATCTCTACATGTTGTACTTCTAGTTACTACCATGCTTAGAACAGTCTTGATGTATCTCTCACATGATTAGAATATGGGTTATGGGGAAACTGTTAGTAGTGTACGTGATTATGCCCCCTTCTCCCGTACGTATGTACCGAGCAAGGTTGACATTTTATATGTATACCTTGTCGTATGCTTTATCTCAACGCGGATTTGTACGTATGTACATCTGTCGCCGTTTCACTTATACGGAAGTACATTTCATTATGTGCCCCCAGCACATTGTACATCTATTGACCGATCATGTACCTGCTACAGTTTTAAATATTACATTACATCTGTCTCTATGACATATGTGTCCTTGCCATGATAGACTATGTGATGCCATGCTTTCCAGTTATTTCTCACATGTTCAATCTCATGTTCATTTCCATATTTTATATGCTAGTTTGCTAGATTTAGTACTTGCTCCCGTCCTGACAGGATAACGTTGTAGGTGTCCTTACTGAGGAGGAGTTACTCTGCGACTCATACTATGGGATTACTACCGAGGACCCGGCTCTGCTTTACGAGGATGTTCCTGCGAGGAACCTCGCCTAGTTGTCTTTTTGTTTACTTAGACTTTTGAGAGTAGACATGTATTAGACTACATCATTTTGTAACTGGACATGTATCCAGTTTTACATTTCAGTTCACTTGTACTTGGATATTTTACTATATACGACGACTTTTGTTTGGAGCATTTATGATTCTTCTTCACTTATAAAACTGTTAGTACATTTAGTCTTATCCTGTTGTCTTTAGAATAGCTTACTACGTTTTATCTCAACGTAGGCTGGACATGACTCGGCCTGGCCCAACAATTTGGGCAGCGGTCGTGACAGACTCCAAAGTCGATAAAAAGTTATAGTTTAAACAACACAAAAAATAGGCCACCTACCCTACTTAGCAGCCTGTTTCCTGTTAGGATAATAGGTTTTCTAAGAATCTACATAAAGATAGACCTAGATAACCTTTAGGGCCTCGCAACCCTTTTTGCAGAAGTCGATTTCATCGACTGTGCGCCGAGAAATCTGTTTTCCAAAACTTACAAAAAAACTATTTTCAAACTATTAAAAATATTAAAAAAAATTTGATACGACGCACGCCCCAACAAACCGGGAAATGTGGTCACAACCCATGAGCATCGAAAGGCATGTATGGGTGTTGTCGACGTGTGGGATTTGACGGAACTCGATTTTGTTGTGCGTGCACGACGAAATCGAAGCGTATCCGTCGAGATACCCCATATCGACCTCTTTGCAAACTAGCATATAACTTCGTGTACATTTTTCATCTTGAGACAAAATTATGACAATAGGACAGTTTCATTTTTCTGGTCCTGTATGCCAAGTTTGGTCCGATTCTGAGAAGGTCGACCGAAATGCCCTTTTTGCGGGCCTACGACCCGATCCAACGGACAAAGTTGTGCACGGCCCACGAAATCCAACTTTGGATATACGGTTGGATTTGTCTCATCATATTAGACCCATAGACATATAGTTTGACGACTTTAGGGACCGTAGATACATGCATGCTTTTCGGTGCAAAACGAGTCCAACGGCGGACATGATTTTGGCCCAAAATTACCGTTTTGCCCCTGTGTCTAGAATTGGACTTATGGGTAGGCTATACTATTATTCTGAACACGTTAATAATATCAATTTCATCCCTCGGAGACTTTTGTGCAGTTGGACTTTTGTGTGGCACATTGAGTGGTCGGTATTATCAGTTTCACCAGCAAAGGACCCCAGGTGAGTACATTTATTGTTTGTTTTCGATATTGATCGTTACTATATCTCATTGTTGGTCGTTGAATATGTGGTTCTCGTCTTTTTATGTTTTTTCGTATCCTTACGTGTAGAGTCGAAAAAGGGAAGTACCAAAGATGTGTGATCTGACCTTATACATTGTAGACATCGTAGACATTGTAGACATTGTTTAAATATTGTAAAGTAGGCATCATAAACATTGTTATTTTATTACAAAGTAGACATCGTAGACATTGTTATTTTATTACAAAGTAGACATTGTAGATATTATTTAGACAACGTAGACATTATTTAGACATCGTAAACATTGTGGTGTAACTGTCCCCAGACCGATCACATATCAAAGGTACTTCAAACAGTTAGAAAGTATTTTCTTTTATTTTATTGATTTATTGTCAATTTTTTTTTAGTTTTATCATGTTTTTTTAGTTATTTTTAAATCATACATTTAATGGCTAACCTCTATTTTATAGTCGTCATCATTATTGGAACTGCATTCAATAAATTGTACTCATTCCATCCTGACTGGGTAACCCAATATTTTTTAGGTTAGCCGCGACTATGCTTAGCATTGGGAAGACGGGTGTACATGCAGGCCAAACCTAAAGACTAGTTAGATAGTTGAGTATTTATTCAATTGTTCTTTATAAATTGTGAGACATTGTATCTTGTATCAAATATAAATCGTTGAATATTATAATTTATTTATTTAGATTATGAGCATTATTTGTTATTTTTAGCATCGTGACTTGACAGCGTTCTACCGCTGACACTACGGTGTAGGCTGGCTTAGACACGCACTCGTATCCCGAAAAGCGGGTGCGGGTCGTGACAGGTTCGCTTTAAATTCTTTTCGGAACACGCATCTAATCGGCCTATAAGTAGGCATCAAGTGATAGAGAGAGAACTTTACTTGCTCTCTTGTTTTCCCAAATAAACTCTATCTTCTTCTTCGACTTCTTTTTCACCATGGCTCCCAAATCTTCTGTCGCCGTCGCTGCTAAGGAAAGGAAAAGCTACGGTTCCATCCGAGACGGCTGCGTCAGAGCTGCTCATCGTCGAACAGACTCATTTTGAGGTTCAAACAGCGGTCAAAGGTGAGTGCCATTGTGGCTTTCGTCGACGTTTTGATTCATTGGCGGTTGTGTGGATGGCATGCCCATCATGTTTTTACGCATCGCTCCTTTACGGATGTCGTATATGGACCTAGCTGCAAGGCTAGGTCTGGTGAGATACGCTTAAGCTCCGACGTGCTTGGGTTTTTAGTAGAGTGACTCTTGCCCAGTTTGACACACTATCGTCTTCTTCCTCGTTGATGTGCATGACTTTAGCCGTAAGGCTTTTTTCAGAGTGAATGCACCGACGTCTCCCTACTCTGATGCACCCGACTTGATCTCTGGATCATGTCAAAAGTGGTGCACGTAGTGCTCTTATGAGCCTGACTTGATCTCTGGATCATGTCAAAGTTGGGCGCAGGGCTGCTCATGTGCCGACATGTTCTTGGAAAACTTTGTCTTTTCTCTTAACTTTTAGGGCTTTTAATCATGTTTATGTTTTGTTTGACGCTTCCCTTTCTCTTTATGCAGTGATGCTAACTTCACCAACGGGCAAGTTCCTTCATGGTGGGATAGGCTCGAACTTCGAGGATGATAACTTGACTCCTGCGAAGATGACTATCGCTTCAAGACATGCCCGTCAAGGAATGGATATGATCGAACTCCAACGTTGCGACTTTCTCAAGCAAATGTTGGTGTCTGAAAGCTCCCCGAGTGGTGTGAGCGGTTACTACTTGAAACTGCAGTTTTTGCTTGTGGACCAACTATTTTTCGAGGAAGCCAGCGTCCTGAAGTTGAGGGACGAATATTTCTTCGAGGATCAGGGCCTTAAGATGCGTATCTCTGCGATTGATCGCCATCTATCGCTCTCCATATTCGCCTTCCTCGTTATGCCAAGGATGATGGACTTGGAGCTGACTTCTAGTCAAGCGAGGGCATTGTCCGGTCGATTCAAGGTAAAGTCTTCCTTGCGACAGAAGGAGACGTTTGAGGCGATATGAGGAGGACCTTCATTCTCTTTGCGGGTATTACACCCAGGGAAGACAGCTAATGAGGTACACCAAGAGTCTTTGGCCTTCCGAGCTGCAACCTTTATGACCCAGATGCTAGAGGCAAGTCGTTTATACCCTCTGGGAAGTTTTTGTCTCAAGAGTTGGACCTATAGCAACCGTGAATGGTATGACCTTACTGCATAGATTCTGGAAGAGTAAAAAATTATGCTGAAAAAGCTGAATTTATATTACGCCGTCAGGGCCATCCAATATGGGATTGAGGTCAACCAACCTATGTTCTTAGCGCTGGTCGAAATCTAAAACCCTCATATGGGCACCTTTTTTTATCTCTAGGGAAATGGGTTTGGCGCTCCATGATATGTATACCGTCTTGAAGCTACATTAGGAATTGAACCCTATGAAGAGTATACTCCTATAAACGAGGAGCTTCTCACCTTGAAGAAGGAAGATTCTGCTATGGTAGCAGTTTATATTGAGTAGTTGTGTCAGCATATAATATGTCAATGTTACGATAGTCAACGATCCACTCCCCACACTCTTGCTTGGAAGTGACATATTTTTTCAAGGATCGGCTCTGCCAAAACAATATGCATTCAGCATCCGGTCTGCCTCCATGCCAGATAATATCGAGGAGCATATAAAAAGAAAAAAAGAATCACCATGATCTTGACAAGCTCAAGTGTCCTACCTCCTCTATCTATAGCTACTTTTACCACGACGCCTACCAGCTGTCATCGAAGGCGTTGTTGGCTGCATATATAATGATATGGCTGCGTGACTGTGTGGTTCCTGGGGGTTAGGCTCGCTCGAACGAGTGAGCCAAAATTTGTTGCTTCCAACCGTTTGGCTCGTGTTCGGCTATAAGCTGGCTCTTCTTTCTGCCATGGTATGCTACCTACAGAGGGGTTTACGATCCTTCGCAGACAAGACGATCAATTATGAGGGTAAGGGTGAGTTCCCTCGGTCAGAACTTCTACTCCATTACTTGATGGGGTGGCTCATACTGCATTACCCCTCCATGCCAAATCCAGGTACGGAGGCATCTGTCTGCCCGGAAGATGCTTTACCTCATCGACATAGAAAATAACTCTGGTTGGTCACCGAGGTTTTGGTGTATCAGAAGGCGTTGGCGTACGTGGATGGGCACGAGGTTTTCAAGAAATCTCCCTCCTACGCAGAATTTAATGAGGGATATTGTAAACCCCCATATTTTCGACTAAGATATTGTGGTAATTTTTAAATTTTATTTTTAATAAATTATTGGTGAATAAAAACCTTAGATTTAATTTTAAAATTAAATACACATTATCGTGGCTTAAATAATTGGAGCGCCACATGACATAATTTTACCTAACAAGTTTTACATATGTGACCTAGTCGAGCTATACTACGACCATGGATTTTTTGTTACACCCAAAAGCCCTCCCATGCACTTTATTTTTTTACGCGCAACTTAGATGACGCGATATTTATAATTAATTAGGAGTTTGACCATCTTTCTTTGCGCACAATTTTAACGCATGACATCTAATCAGACAGACCCAATGACCCTACGTCTAGGATCTTGGCATGACCGACTGTAACCCCGACAATTTGGTGCAATTGTTCGATTTCCCGCACACACTAAAATATTATAAATGGCCTCTTTTTATATATTCAAATATATGGTGATAATAATAATAATAATAATAATAATAATAATAATAATAAGATATTAATAATAATAGTGCTCATTGTAAATTTAGTATAAAATATAAAACTATTTTTCTAGTATTAAGGTTCTAAAATATATTGTACAATTTTTTTTCCTGAAGATTTTAGGATTTATTTCATGACTTTTATTAAACATTACCTCTTACATATATTGTACACTATTTACGTAATATATAATAAAAGTCAATTTAGTATTAACTAATGCAACTTGTATAAATAATATTAGACGTAGATTATTTAAATAAATATAAATTATATGTATTTGTAACGCCCCAGTCCCAAAATATGTAGGACTAGGAACGTAGACATGCCAGATGTACTCATACGAAGTATTCTCCAATATATGGAAATCTCGTATGAATACATAAGCTGTAAAATGTAGTAGAAACCATAACGACTAATCTCATCCACAAATAAAAGAATAAAAGATATCATAATATGAATTGCCTTGATACAATATGTTGGGCGGAGACAAATCCACTACCAACAAAATAAAAGAAATACATGATATACAAAAGAATAATTTTTTGGCGAGCGAAGCGAAGACGATCCAAAATGCAATCATCCTCGAAGAAATAGCGATAATTACGGCTAGAGCTAGAATACCTGCGAAAGACAAGAGCACACACCTGGAGAGATAACCAGGTCCTCAGAGGGACGTAACAAGACACATAATATCGTGCCATATAAACTGAATAAATATTGCTCAAATAAATAAGTCAATTGAATTATAACATGGTCTAATACGCACCTATTGAACGAGCGTACCATCCCCCCAACCAAACAAGGACAGGAGATGGTAAACTAATTCACGGCGACGTATCTTTCCATGCTATGAATCCAATATGGTATCCGGACCCCAACAAGGTTCAATACCTTCTCATCGAAGTAGTAAGTCACACCTACAACCAAACAAGGACAAGATGTGACGAACTAATCCGTGACAAGTTATTGTTCCAAGCCACGGTCAGATACAAGTACCCAAACCAAAAGTACTCGTACCTAACGGATAAAGGTGCCTATCCATTCTAAGTGAATGTAGTTAAGAACAATCCTTCCTACGCATGGGCCCTGGCTGAATAGGATCGACATAGTCCCCCCTTGGGCACCAGAGGCCCCATCAGTAAAAGCATGACGTTCCGCAGAATCGCCAGTGGCCGTCAGTAATCATGGGTCATCAATCCCGTATCTTCAGCGGAGCTTCCGGGTCACAAGGGAAAGTGCATCGAAGCCCATACGCTAAGGAATTGTCCTCCCCGCCCAATGCCTACTATGTTGTATCCACAACAGAAAACCTCTATAACCGCTAAGTCAAACTAAGCGTGCAACCTCTATTAGCGGTTATTCCTATCGCACAGCTTGTACGTACTGGTGGCTAGCCAATCACGCACGTCCATGTTCTACATGCGACACACAACTTCGTGTTACAACGTGTCAAGGCCAATGAATGCAACACACAAGGTGGTCCCTTAAATCTAGGTTCAATGTGTAAGAAAACTAATACATAACAGGAAATATAAATGAACCGTAAGTTCTAACAGTTATGCCATGTATCACAGTTTATTTTGCATAAAGAAAATAAATAATGCATGAAATATGAGCTAAAATAAATAAACAGCAAATGACAATGTGTCTTGCCTGGTAGGACGCCTGGTGTACTACAATAATAAATGTGGTACAAACTACGACTTCGGTGCGACAATTATGCCAGGTGACCTCGGGTGGTCGCACGGTCAGTTCCATCGGGTCCATGACGGTCAAATTGGTTAGGGTCGATAGGAGGAAGGACAGAATTGGCAGGAGGATAGGAATAATGGACGTAGTTGCAGACGGAAGGATAGTCGAAAGAAATTTAGATAAATAATATATATATGATTTAGGAAAACTATTTGTAATACTCAAAATTATATTTTTATTAGCAACGAAAAATACTTGAAAATATTTTTATGTATAATAATTTGGAAATTATATTTTACTAGTCAAAATATTTGATAAAAACATATAAAAAAACATAAAGAAAATGTTGAGACTAAAATCCAAAATTTAAAATTACATAGATAGCTCTAACCCCTATACTAGGCATATAGTTTGAAAAATAATATATCTAATTATCAAAATAATAACCTTAATAATAAATAAGTAAACTAATAGAAATTGTATTACTAACCATGAACTAAATAATATAAATACTGATAACAACATTATTATTAATAATAATAATAACTATTATAAAGATAATGAAATAAACCACTTGAAAAAAAGTGGTTGTATCAGTACGTTTATAACCATAACATTACTATAATTACTATCAGTAGTAATAATAATATAATAATAATATTAATAATGACATCAACTAAACAAAAGAAGAACCGTACACTGTTCCTTGGAAAAAAAAGGAAAAAAGAACAGTCTGGGAAGAATAAAATCGAGAGGGTGAGAGAGAGAATAAAAAAGAGAGAGTGAGCTGAACCAAGTCGAGAGAGAGAGGGGAAGAGAGAAAGGGAAGGGGGCGATCGGAGTGGTTGTCGTCGACGCGAGATGGGCGACCGGCGGCTAGAAAGCGGAGGAGGAAGAGCAGAGAAGAAGAGGGAGAAGTCGGGGTGACGCGGTGCTGGCGCTGGTCGCTGGAGCGGCAGAGGAACGCGGAAAGGGTGGCGAAGAACGGGAGAGGGGGAGCGATGTGGGCGGAAGGGAGATCTGGGCGGCGCCGCTCGGCGGTTGGAGGAACGGCGTGCGCTCGCCAGAGCGCGGCGGTGGCGCTCGGCGGGAGGGGAAGGTCGGTCGTCGAGCTCGGCGGACGGCGCGGGGCGCGGAGCGGAAAAGGAGGAGCGGGGGTTTCATCAGGGCTGGAAAATTTGGGGTTCTCGATCGTAGGCGAAGGCTAGGCGGAGGTTTCCGGTCAGGCGACGGAGGGCCAGGACGGAGGTCGGGGCTCCGACCATGGGGCGTTGGCGAGAAGGCTGTCTCCGACGTACGGAGGGCAAGGAAACGGCCGGCACGGTGAGGGGTGTGTGCGTGTGTTTAAATTTTAGGGTTTTCTTTTTGGAGGAAATTTTTGGTGGCTGTTGGTGGGGCACCGGCCGACGATGGCCGTGGTGGCGGTGGTGTGATGGTGACGATGGTGATGGCTGGTGGCGGTGTGCTGGTAGAAACGGGGTAGGGGACGACCGGTCGAGAGGTGGTCAGCCGTTGGTAGGGGGACGGCGACGAGTCGACGGTGATGCTGACGGTGGTGGTTGCTGCGGCCTGAAACGGAGGTGGCCGATGTTAGGCAGAGGTTGGTGGTAGTTCGTAGGCTGTACCGGTGGCGGGGTCGATGTTGAGGCTGGGACAGTCGGTGGTGACAGGCTTAGGCCAAAATTAGGGTTAGGGTTAGGATTAGGGCTAGGGTTTGTGTCCTACATGACCACGGGTGGAGTCGAAGTCGTGTCGGAGATGTGTCCGACACGAGAAATTGATGTAATTGTAAACAATGGAATAAGATTAGGATGGTGGAACACGGACACGATGCACGCACGTTGGTTGGAGAAATATTTGTGGAATAATTATGGCTTGTGGAGAAATAATGGAGGAGTACCTGCCTATTTATAGGATGCGGAATTCCATTAAGATAAGGATTAGGATATTTAAACCCAATTTTATTTAAATTAAAATAAATCCAAATTCAAATTAAATTTCCAATTTAAAACTAGATACTTCTAAACTCAATTTAAGTATAAATTTTATCTTTTAACATTTTAATTAAATCCATAAAATCAAATCGAGATTTAAAATGACCACAATAAATTCAAATATATTTTCTAAAAATACTAATAATAATAATTTCGAAAATTACATTAAAAATAAACTAATAAATACTTATAAATATATATGTATGCACAAATAATGTTTTCATAATTATGCTTTTCCTAATATACAATATTATTATTTATGATTAATAACGCTTAAAAACAAAAGGCTTTTTATAGCAAGAATAATAATTATATGTAATATTTTGAAAATGTATAATAAAATAGAAAAATTTTTCTAAAATATGTACGCTCGCACATATTCGCACTCGACGAGCAAGAAAAATAAAATTTCGTGCGCGACGTACAATACGACTACGCGACGTACAATACAAAATTTTAAATCAGTACCAAATTTAATAAAAAATATTAAAATTTAGGGGTTTTACAGTATTATCTATAATAATTAGATAATAAAATATTTTAAATAAATACTAATCCTACTTCTACTAGGAAAATATCTCTATCTATATCCTATCCTAACAAAGCAAATTCCAATTTATTTAAATCAAATGCTATCTAATTTAGATAAATCTGAAATAAATACCTATAAACCCAATACATCCCCCTTTATCAGCGTAATTCGAAATTATTTTTAGTCCAATAAAAACTCTAAAATTCGTCATTAGAATTAACTCCCGCTTTTTAGTAGCAAGAGCAACCTGGAACGACGATATCTTCTAGCTCCGAAGTCCGTTTCACCTCTAATTTTTTTTAAAAAGCATATCGAGGTAAGCTTTCAAAAAACATATTTTAATAGACAAAATTTGTTTTGTAGATTTTTGTAAAACTGTTTGAGTAATAGATGTCCGAAAAACAAACGTGTTTCGATATTTTCGTGATTTCGGGAGATTTCGGGCACGAAAATGCGATCAGTTTAGTTTTTCGGAAAGATGATACAAAAATCTATACATATCCTAATTTCAAAATTTATTAAATAAATCTAATAGGTACATTATTAATTATTATATTAGATAATAGACTATTTTCAGCATCCAGAGATGTTTGTTTGGACCTTAGTTCCTCGACAGCCGCTGTTCCACCTACTTTCCTGTGATCTTCGTCACCACAGTGCTCAGGACCCAGGCAAGTATACCTTGCTACATTTACTGTCATGTTATTATTTTCAGCATTTATTTACTTTGTTTCATATTGTCACGACCAGCACCCGATTTTCGGACGCGAGCTCGTGAGCAAGCCAGCCTACGCCGCAGAGTCGGCGGGTAGAACGCTGTCAAGCCCACAAGAAATAAATGCTCAAAAATCACATTTGCTGCTCATTCACATTTCTAAATTTATTAAACATTTACAAGATTATATTTAAAAAAATACAAGACTTTATATTTAATGGAATTGATATAACTGCTTTCTATTTCTAGGTTGACCTCACATACCCAAGCCTTCCCATGCTAAGAGTGATCATGGCTAAACCTAAAAAATATTGGTTTCCAGTCAGGAATGGTACAAGTGCACAAACCGACGATAATAAAAATACAATAGATTAACAAGACATAAAAATAACATATGAGTATAAAAACTGGAAAGAAAACTGATGACATGGCACGGTGGAGATAAAAAGGAAAATAAAAGACATCTACCTAGGTGGTGTGATATATCCGTTTCGACATGTGAACGGCTAGGGGTAAATAAGGCACACTGCACGTGTCCTGTGCAGCAGCTGCTAGCATTCACGAAAAGACACAGGGGATAGTTCTGGGAGTACACATGTCTACTAAGATATTTCCCTCCCGACTACTCTGTGTGACGAGTGTGTCAATAAGCAGCAAGATATATGTATAGACATGAAATGAAAAGACTACTATGAATCGGAAAGCAATCAGAAAGTGCACTTGCCTGATCCTTGCATAAACCGTAGCCACAAGTAGAGGATGAGGGGATGCTGATCTAGAAGCTGTCAACCTATAACACAATACCACAAACCGTGCACGAAAACCACAAATCAATTCTAATGTTCTAGTTCTAAATAGTGGCTAGTTGGGTTACTAATCTAATAATAATTAATTCTATAATAATTCACTTAAAACCCTAATTTAACCTAATAATATCTGAATATAATCTAAACATGCAAGTTTGGCCATCAAAAGTCGTGTTTCTCAATTTTGGAAACCATGGCACGTAAATCGAGACGTGCCATTAACTTTTTAGTCAAACGCTGTGAACTCTAGATTATGAAAGTGCACCTTGGTAGATTTCAGTGCCACGAGTGCGTTTGAATTGACCGTGCCCAAAATCATACTTTGGTCAAAAGATATCGCCGCTATGGCTAATCGTGACCAAAACGGGGATCAACCGATCAGTTTTGAGTTCAACAGAAAAAAAAATTAATTAAAAAAATAATTTCTGGGAAAAATATTGTCATAGCGCTCTGTGTTAGCTTTCCAAACTTCTAACGGTTCGTGATTTCGACTTCTGGTTCTCCCGAAATCTCGAAAACACCAAAACGTGTCAAGTTTCGGACAACCGACACTCTACAAATTTTTCAGAAATTTAGGTTCAGAAATTACAAAAATGAATTAGATATTCAGAAACTATACCTCAATACGTTTCCAATAAAAAAATGGCACGCGAAAATGAGATCCGAGTTGACGGCAATCGCCTCGGGAAGTCGGGGAATCACTAGGATCAAACTCCAAAAGGAGGAGGCTATATAATTAATTAGGTTTGTGAATATACAATGCATATATATAGGAGAGAGAGGCGGTTACTGCAGCAGCCGACAGGTGGGCCCCCCGTTGGATTATTGGGTAATTATTTATTTAATTCAAAAAATCATTTAAAAATCATTTTAAGTCCAAATAAATCAAAATAAATTGCAGAAAAATCCAAAAAATCTAGAAAATTTTAGAAAATATTTCTAAGTGTCTAGAATCTAAATAAAATATTTTTAACACAAAATATCATCATGTGACCTCACAGTAAATTTCCAAAGCTATAAAATATTATTTCTATAGGTTTTAATTATATAAAATTCCCAAAATTCTAAAAAATCCAGAAAAATTCTAAATTATTTTTAGTCATTTAGAGCCCAAATAAAAATATTGGTCCCGAAATACCCTGTATGACCTTACAGTAAATCCTGAAAGTCCTAAAAAATAATAAAACCTTAAATATTAAATACCTACAATATCCAAAAATTGTAAAAAAAATATAAAATAGCTAAATAATAATATATAAGCTATCTAGAGGTCATATGACCTTAATATGGTCATAGCCCACTACAAGCTTTGGCATGACTCACAATGGCCATAAAATTAATCATAAACAAATAAAATTAAAAAATTAAAAAAATTGGAAAGTGGGATTGCACATATTTGTTAGTTTTAATTGTTATAAACTGCACGTCCAAGCTATACTTGGGTGCAAGTGACTCTATTAGTCATTTTTCGTTGCTTTATTTTATTTGATGCATGTTGACTTAGTTTTAGCAGACTACCTTCTTATTGTGGGATATCCTTATATCTCCATGGCCATGATAATTACACTACAAGGTTTGAGACATGTTGCTAGGGTCAAACTTGCATATTGACTTGGCCATCTCTATGTAAGAAGTCGTGTGAATGATAGATCGTAATGCTATGATCAGGGTATAGAGACTCAAGCAGTTAAAAACTGGACATGTTATGGACATGACTTGGTCAGTGTAGGAAATCTTGGGGGAGGACAGTCACTAGTGGTATGGAAAGCCAAACAGGTAAACCATAGTTTTCGAAAGGAACTATGTCATGATATTTGTAGATACCCTCTATCGTTTTAGACGTTACGGTCGAATACGTATGACTGGATGCCAGTTACGTACTTATAGCCTAAATCTCATCCATGCGCATGAAAGTTGTCCTCTAAATTGTACATTAGACAGTTAGAATCCCCTTTGCATATTTATGTCTAGGATAGTCTTTTGTATATTATTTTATTATTTTGATAGTTCATATTAGCATGTTCTTCCTGTATCTTGTTACGTCCCTCTGAGGACCTGATGATTTCTCCAAGTGTGTTTATGATTTTCGCAGGTGCTCTAGCCAAGGACATAGTTTACAATTTATCTTCGTGATGCTAGCTTTTGGATCGTCTTTCGCTACGCTCGACTCTTCCATCGTTGTTATGTATTTTTTTTTATTGGTAGTAGATTTGTCTCTGCCCAAAGTTTTGTACAAATAACTTTAATAAGTTGATTTTATGATATATTGGTTTGTGGATGAGATTAGCTTCATGGTTACTGCATTTTACAGCATATGTATACATACGAGGTTTCCGTATATTGGGGTATGTTTTGTATGTATGCAGCTGGCATGTCTACGTACTTGGTCGTAAGTATTTTGGGACTGGGGCTTATATTTTTGTGGTGGCCCATGCAGGTCAACGACAAATTGCTTGGTTACTTTACCGTACCAAGCAAGCCTGCGCATAGGATTAGAGTCTAGGATCTCATCCACATACCTAATCTCCTTCGATTTCTTTTTTCAAACTCTCACTTGACTGCCTTGATTTACATCTTGTTTGATTCCTTCTACCATTAATTCTTATCTTTCTTTCGTGCTTGGTAGTGGTTAGGAAGGTAACCTATACTAGGTGGGCATGACCCATTGTCCCATCACACTACTAGTTAAATTCTTGTAAGTTGGGTAGAATGCCCTAGACCTAACACCCCCCTTAGACCCTATGACCCATTAAAGATAGTACTAACATGTTTTCATATACTATAGAGTTTAGAGGACACTAACCCATTTGGTTAAAGCCTTAGACAAGAAAATGTAGGACAACGGTATAGGCACAAATATCGGACAAGACTTAGATTCTTCAGGAACTTAGACTATTTATACTTTCTTTCATCATTATCTGCGTAGTCATAATTTTGGACTATCTTGACTAAGCGCTGCTATTATAGCCTAGTTTTGCAAGCTTACTTTTTATCGAGCTTGTCTAGTACATATGTTTTATTGTAGGCGCCCACTAATACATTGTCTAATCAAAACTGACGTATTATGGTCTGATCAACCATAGTGCACTTGGTTCATTTTTATATGACTATTCTACATGGAATGAGATAGTTAACCAATATACTTACCCTCTAGGATCTCATCTGCGGCTACTTTGATAACTCCCTTTGGACTATCCAATCGCCTTTGAACCCGTATTTGTGTTCAGTCACATCTTCCTTAAAACCGTTATTTTTTTCGTCTTTACCTATTTCAAAATAAACTTTGGTGCTTGAGGATAAATAGGCACCGAGTATCCACTTAGGTTACCAACCACCTATGGCCATAATATTTGGATATACAAGTGTAGCTAGCCATCGGCCAAGCCATGTGACTACGACCCCGTCTTGAGTTACTCGTTTTTTCTCGACCCTTGATCTATTAACATGACCTTCTAATCATTTGAAACTTGAGAATAATAGGATCGTTTCTTGAGCGTGCCCTAACCTAGGTGACTACCTTCTCTTTAGAAATCACGTCCATGAATATAACATGACTTAGAATTTTATGGCATAAACCTTGATAGATATAGAAACACGAGGGTATCCTATCTAGTTAAAAATCACTACGTGATCCTTGTAAGTACCATGAATTGTTCTGCTCTGTCGGTTCGTGTGTCATAGTGCTCCGCTAAAACATGGAAGCACGGGACGACATACACAACCGTTTCTCCATTTGCACAAAAAAATCGTGACATGATCTTCATGCCCAATTCTTTTTCCGCCTTGCATTTCGTTTCCATCGATGTGCGTTATTTTAATTTCGAGGACGAAATTCTTATAAGTTGGGTAGGATGTAAACCCCCAGATTTTCGACTAAAGATATTGTGGTAATTTTTAAATTTTTTTTAATAAATTATTGGTGAATAAAAACCTTAGATTTAATTTTATAATTAAATACACATTACCGTGTGCTTGAACAATTGGGCGCACACATGATATAATTTTATCCAACAAGTTTGCATATGTGACCTAGTCGAGCTATACTACGACCATGGATTTTTCGTTACACCCAAAGCCCTCCCATGCACTTCATTTTTTTACAAGCAACTTAGATGACGCGATATTTATAATTAATTAGGAGTTTGACCATCTTTCGTTGTGCGCAATTTTAATGCACGACATCTAATCGGACAGACCCAATGACCCTACGTCCAGGATCTTGGCATGCTGACTGTGCCCCCGATAATTTGGGACAATTGTTCGATTCCCGCACACACTAAAAATATTATAAATGGCCTCTATTTCTTTATATATTCAAATATATGGTGATAATAATAATAATAATAATAATAATAATAATAATAAGATATTAATAATAATAGTGCTTATTAGTAAATTTAGTATAAAAATATATAAAACTATTTTTCTAGTACTAAGGTTCTAAAATACATTGCACAATTTTTTTCCTGAAGATTTTAGGTTTTATTTCATGAATTTATTAAACTTTACCTCTTACATATATTGTACACTATTTACGTAATATATAATAAAAGTCAATTTAGTATTAACTACAACTTGTATAAATAATATTAGACGTAGATTATTTAAATAAATATAAATTATATGTATTACCTATAATAATTTAGATAAATATAAACAATATTTTAAATAAATACTAATCCTACTTCTACTAGGAAAACATCTCTATCTATATCCTATCTTAACAAAGCATACTCCAATTTATTTAAATCAAATCTTATCTATTTAGGAGTTAAATCTGAAATAAATACCTATATAAACCCAATACATCCCCCTTCTATCAGCCACAATTCGAAATTATTTTAGTCCAATAGAAACTCTGAAATTCGTCATTAGAATTCAGCCCCACTTTTTAGCTGCAAGAGCAACTTGGAACGACGATATCTCCTAGCTCCGAAGTCCGTTTACCTCTAATTTTTTTAAAAGAAGCATATTGAGGTAAGCTTTCCAAAAACATATTTTAATCAAAAAAATTCGCTCTGTAGATTTCTGTAAAACTGTTTGAGTATTAGATGTCCGAAAAACAAACGTGTTTCGATATTTTTGCAATTTTGGGAGATTTCGGGCACAAAAATGCGATCCGTTTAGTTTTTTGGAAAGCTGATACGAAAATCTATACCATATCCTAATTTCAAAATTTACTAAATAAATCTAATAGGTACAATATTAATTATAATTAGATAATAGACTATTTTCAACATCCGGAGATGTTTGTTTGGACCTTAGTTCATCGGCAGCCGTTGTTCCACCTACTTTCCTGTCTGATCTTTGCCACCACAGTGCTCAGACCTAGGCAAGTATACCTTGCTATATTTACTGTCATGTTATTTATTTTCAACATTTATTTACTTTGTTTCATATTTGTTAGTTTTAATTGTTATAAACTGCACGTCCAAGCCATACTTGGGTGCAAGCGACTCTATTAGTCATTTTTCGTTGCTTTATTTTATTTGATGCATGTTGACTTAGTTTTAGCAAACTACCTTCTTATTGTGGGATATCCTTATATCTCCATTGGCCATGACTTACACTACAAGGTTTGAGACATGTTGTTAGGGGCACGACTTGCACATTGACTTGGCCATCTCTATATAAGAAGTTGTGTGACGGATAGATCGTAACTGCTATAATTAGGGTATAGAGACTCAAGCAGTTAAAAAACTGGACAGGTTATGGACATAACTTGGTCAGTGGGAAATCTTGGGGGAGGACAGTCACTAGTGCGTATGAGAAGCCAAACAGATAAACCATAGTTTTCGAAAGGAACTATGGCAATATATTTGCAGATACCCTCCGACGTTTTAGATGTTACGGCCGAATACGTATGACTGGATGCCAGTTACTTACTTATAGCCTAAATCCCACCCAAGCGCATGAAAGTTGTCCTCTAAATTGTACATTTGATGGTTAAATCTCCTTTGCATATTTGTGTCTAGGATAGTCTTTTGTATATTATTATTATTCTGACAGTTCATATTAGCATGTTCTTCCTGTATCTTGTTACGTCCCTCTGAGGACCTGGTGATTTCTCCAGGCGTGTTTATGATTTTGCAGGTGCTCTAGCCAAGGATAGATATAGTTATAATCTACCTTCGCGATGCTAGCTTTTGGATCGTCTTTCGCTTCGCTCGACTCTTCTATCGTTGCTATGTATTTCTCTCATTTTGTTGGTAGTGGATTTGTCTCCGCCCAACGTTTTGTACAAATGACTTTAATAAGTTGATTTTATGATATATGGTTGGTGGATGAGATTAGTTTCATGGTTACTGCATTTTACAGCTTATGTATACATACGAGGTTTTCGTATATTGGAGTATGCTTCATATGTATGCAGCTGGCATGTCTACGTACTTGGTCCTAAGTATTTTGGGACTGGGGCATTACAGAGATGAATTGGTGGATGGCAGACTCGCTTCTCCAACCTTTCCGAAGAGGCCTTTCGTCGGATGCAATCAATACGGCCATCTCACCAGGTATATCGAAATCAGAATGAAGTATTTCTGGAACTGTATTTGCCGAGCCGGTTCACCCGTCAGTTTAGTTACAATCAATTGCTGAAAACCATGCCATCACCTCCCTTGGATTGAAAGGGATCTTCTTGACGGTGTCCGTGCTTGGCAGTACTACAATGCCGGCTGCACCAGAGCTCGATTTGTGGGAAGACCGGAGACACATATTTTTTTACTTTTCTATTAAATTTTATTGTTCGACGAATACTTATCCTCCGGAGTATGACCGGAAATAGAGTCTTCTTTTGGCAAACAGTCACGAACCTTTGGCGAATACTCTTACTTCTGCACGGGTGTACCTACCCGCGTGCTCAATTGGTTATACAGCTGGAGATGGACACGTATCCGGACCCGCCAGATGACTCAAGTCAGAAATAGCCTGTCGAGGCCGGGACTAGTCCATCGCCCCAAAGGAAGAGGCACAAAAGGGTAGCGGCAACCAAACAGCGACAATCTTCAAAGAAGAAGAATCTTCTTCTGCTGTTACCTCCCTGTAAGTAAATTTATGTTTTAGCGAGTAAAGTGTTCTATTTGCTGACTATGTTTTTCTCTTTCCTATACAACCAAAGAAAATCTAGGCGTAAGCAAAAGGTGCCTAGTCCTCCATCCTTGTCCAGCCACGGGAGGATTTGCCACCAGCGGATCCTCCGATCACTGATGAGGGCAATCCTTTGGTGGACGTGGAGGCCGTGATAGATGATGACTCGCATTCGACTATTCAACCGGCCTGATCTTGGATTTAATGGACGTCTTTCATCGAAAGCTACTACATTCGGGTCCTTTTGGTGAGTAGATATTTTTACTATATAGTGACTTTCCATGATACTAAACCTCCTGACCTTGCAGGTTTACATGTTGAATCATTGTTACCTGTAATGTCCCGCACCGTACGGTGCATTACGCTAAGTCGGATGGTTCGATAAGGTATGAGTTTGATTCGAGGAGTTATGATTTCAATTCGAATAATATTGATTGAGTTGGTTTCAATGAGCAAAATCGAACGGAGTCCCTTGCGATCGGAGTATCGCTTGGCGATGAGTTGAAGCGTGGGCATGATAGTTGAATAAGTCAGTTAGTTCAAGTGAACGAAAAGTGCTCGCATGGTTAGTTCGGACGAGATGATCGTGTAACGAAGTTAAGGTGTCAGGCCGCATTGGCTCGGCAAAGCGATGGGCAGATTGGCTTAAGGTGGGCGAATTCAGACCTTCTCCCCTACTCCTTCATGCCTAAAAATATACCCTGATATGCTAGTATTGCTATTGAGTTGGCGAGCATGGCTCCAATGAGTAATGGTCTTAATGCGTGTCGAACATTAAGATAGAATATTGAACAATCAAGAATTGAGGCGACGTATCAAGTATACGGGTCGCGGTAGGACATTGATGGTAGAACATTGAAAGCAAATACCGAGACGTGCATAAATGTATGACTCAAAGAACATTAAACACTAGACCTAGAATATTAAAAATATGGCTTTGAGCATGCATTCGTGCACGGGAACTAAGTGAATGACTTAGTAAGCGAAATGGACAAGTCGTAGCGCAATGCCACAACACTGTCGAAACATTGATGGGTATACTTCGTGCATCAAAGTATGGAGTTATGGCACAATTATCGCACAACTGCTATTATGCGAATAACTTGAGAACGGTTGGTTGAGTAGATGTTGCGGATTGGGGCATTGTGCATCAATATAGATGTATTGGGGTATAGTGGCGTTGGAACTTGAGATAGATTGAGTTAAGACAAAATATATTGAGAAGTTGATATTTGGTTGGAATGATAACTTGCTTGTTTTTGTTCATCGCGTGGTCAATGGACTTATCCCGTAAAGGGTGTTGCTTCCCTCGAACGATTATGGTCGGAGCACCGGGACCGTTCGACCTAGGAAGAATTATGTTTGGTATTTGTGGTGTACTTCATTAGGAAGGATTGCGACCGGCCACTGATGTGATAAGCTACAATACTAGTAAGTTTGGAATCCTTCATCTACTGGGCTAGCAACCCATACGTAGAGTGATCGCCGGCTTACACGTTGAGATACCAGTCCATTATGGCACAGAACGTCGTAACCACCTTATATAGACAGGGCTTGGTGGGCTGAGATTAGATTTGGGTGCAGGCGCATGTCCTGCCACCCTTAGATTATGTTGAGTTGGTTGTGTGGATGGCTATCGGTGTACGGGCTTGGTGAATCGAGATAAAGATGTGCACGATCACTATGTTTATGAATATCATGTGGCTAACAATATTTGTCTCAGGTACATGGTGCTAGACACATTTAGGATTCATTTGCTATCGATAATCGACTTTGCTGCTTTGATCATGCCATAAAATTGATCCTAAGACTAAATAGAAAGATCACAATAAGATGCATGCTTAACAAAAATACTTAGAGTTGGTTTAGGCGAGTGGGTCTCGGTCGGTACAGCGAGGACGATAAGTACTGATCCCCCACCAGATTGCTTGCAGGTTCATTGATGGGTCTCTGCTCATGGCAAAGCTTCTCTTAGATGCGTTAAGGCATGGAGTTACTTAACGTTCGAGGCGTGCGCCCGCACTTGGTTCAGCATGCAACATGAAGATGTTACGACCGAGAGTCATTGGATGTGCTATAAAAGACATGATGTACGATATAAGATCCTTTGTGAGCTAGAGAGATCATGAGTGTTGTAATCCAATTGGCATATTGAGTTGAGCTATTCAAGCCTTTGTAATCTACTTCATTATCAATAAATAGATCTTATTATATATTCTGTTTCCTTCAGCTGCGAATGTTATCAATTTAAGATGAATTAATACTATATGAACTTGTTATCTTGTCTTGCATGAGCGCAACTCCTGGCTCGTACAGCATCACGCCCCAGCGAGAACGAATGATTCGGATGAAATCTAACGAGGACAAGCGATTTTTCGGGTTGGGATATGAAAAGTTGGTATCAAAGCGGTTCCATCCTTTGGACCTGAATGAATCTCTTTGACCATGAGTTGCTTCCGCTATCAAATTCAGTTGGCCCTATGTTGTTTCCGCAACCGCATGGCTCATGGATCTACTGATGCTACACTGGATGCATACAATAAGTCTAAATAGTTACGTGTGTCTTGGTTGCCTATGTTTGGAAAAGTGCATAATGCTGTCGAATTGTTGCGAGATGTTGGCTATATCAAATACAATAAATCGTGCGATGTTGTTGCGTCGGTGTGCACATTACGAGATTGTTACATCGGTGCAACGAGTCGATATGGGACGATACTTGTTGTATAGCTATGCGAATGGATAGCGATGTGCTAAACGATTCGTGTAATAGCTCTGAGTATCAAAATGAATCGTTGTACGAGTTACAACGAATGGAATTGAGAAATTACGGAGAGATAGTTGCGAGTTGAGTTGATCGCTAAATCAAAATTGAGTAGACGAATGTATAAGTTGTCCGAGTTGGATCGAGCTTCGAGTAGGAACATGCATGTTGCTGAATGTTAAGTTAAACTTTTGAGTAAGTGAATGTTGCGTTCGTGATCAGCATGTTACTATGGCACAGTTAGATTGGAATAGATGTCGGACAAATGCTTGGTATTTTACGAGATAAATGACTCAATTTTTAGTGGTATATGCCAAGCGGTCGGTGGATCGAAACATTCGTATCGATAAGGATAGACTCGATTTCTGAGCGGTATATGCAATACCACTTAGCGATAGCTAAGTCAAGCCATTTGATGACTTGTAATAGATGCATCAAGATAATTATATGTATCGTGATAAGTTTGTCTACAATGGACGAGATAGTGCCAAGACTCGAATGGGAAAGATTTGATAGGAGTCGATGCAAGAATGTTTCAATAAATTGAGTTAGTACAATCAGGCGCTAATTCACATCAATTGATGATGAGTTGATCAAGAATTTGTTTAGTGTAAGCTGAACGATAGGCTAGGAATAGCGAGGGAATTTTGCGTTGAAAAAATAGTTGACTCGGTCAAATTTGATTTGGGTTAATGCAAAGACTTGTTCGGAACAAGTTGGTTAGATGCGACGAGTCGTACAATGAATTTGAGTCAGCGCAAAGAGTGATAGCATGAATTGGAAATTCGATTGGAGAATATGGAAATGGATATAAGGAATTGGAAATCGTGTCTGTCGATGACGATAGTTAGCTACAACGAAATGGATCTTAATACGTGCGAGACTTGATTCGTATTCAAGTTCAAATGATAACAGTGATTGCAACGAATTAGAGTTTATGAGAAATGAAGATGTTCAGGTTATGCACATCAACAATAGTATTAAGGCGTATCAGAGACGATATGCAATAACTCGAAGATACTCTGATCAAATGAACAAAAAATTATATTGGGTATTGTTGTTGGATGAATAAGATGCAAGTTAAGTTGATGTCAATTCGGATGATAATGGTGGTTACAACGAATTTAAATTCATGCGAAAGGAAGATATTACTTGTCTAAAATGCAAAATTAGTTATGCAAGGTGATTGTTATATAAGCATACTTGAGGATGTTGAAATGCGTCGAGAAATCTGAGAATGGGTTGATATATTACTTGGATGAAAACGAAAGCGTCTTGATTATTTCGATGATAACCACAATGTTGATGTTCTTGTCTTATGAGAGTGCAACTCCAGCCTCGCACATACGTCACGCCGGATTATGGCGATCATTCTGCAGGAGCACTGGTATGGTGATTCAAGCCTAGCGGGGATGATCGTACTTACGGAAGATCAGGGTGTGGCAATTAAAATTTTGACTTGTGGTTTGATGCGAAGGTGAATTCGAGAATTGTTGCGATAAGCATAGAGCGTGTCGAATATAGACCATGGGTAGATAGACTCGTACTTGAGGCGAACAAATATTGCGTGGTTAGCGATATTGTTAACGGTAGTGCACGAGTGTTTGGATGGTAGCGACGCATCAGTTGTACGGGTAAAATGAGGCATTGTGGATGGAAGGATTATGTCGAATTTTGTTAAGTCCCATAGGAATTATAAAAAATTGACTTGGCACCGAGATAGGATATAACATGGTTCGTAGTAACTGTCCCTCGTTGATGTTCTTTAATTATCGAGCGTAGCTTCGGGACAGGTGACCCTAGAAGACTTGACCGCTAAATCCAAGTGAATGTTGAAGTCCTAGAGGATGACCCAATGATGTTGCATAAGAAATTGCTTTGAGGATTGTAACCACTCTACCTAAAATTTTGAAATATATATTTTATTATTTATTTGACTTAAATAGGAATTTGTGGAATTTATAAATATTTTTCTAAAGAAATTATTATTATAGAAGGCCTTAGTCATGGTTAAGATTTGAACTACAAGACGACCAAGAATTGTGGCACGGAGAGTGTAGTGTGCTTTGACTAGTGTTTTAGTTATGGTAGGGAAGGCCGAGCCATAAGTGTGTCCCAACTAGGAAAATTAGTCAAAGTTGCGACTTAACCCCTATAAATGATTTAATTAATTATTATTAAGATTATTTGAAATTTAGGAGATCCGGTTGTACTAAATAGCCCGGACTTGACCCGAACCCAACCTCGGCACATATAGTCGGGTAGTGCATTTAAGGTCCATGTAGATGTATATTGTATATATGTTTTGGTGATTTATTTTAATGATCCATTACTTTATTTTTCATAAATAAATGTTATGTTTTGTTTAAAATATTATTAATATTTAATAAATATTCTTTATATGGAGAAACCTTCCTGAACTTATTAGGGCCATTTTCCATTTAAATAAAAATAGTATACACATTTCTAAAAGATATTTGCTATATTAATTCATATAATTTTGTTATCTTGGATTTAACGAAATATTATTTATCCTTACAAATGTGTATTATGTATATTTTTTGGTAAACCATTATTTATTGTAAATATTAATAATATATTATTATAATAGAGTATAGGAGTATCCATATATGGATATGTATAGTTGGGGGGAGAGAGAGAGATGTATATATAAATATGTATTGATGTGTATGTGGAAATATACATAGTATAGAAAAGAAAGAAAGAAAAAGAAAAAAGGTATTATTCAGATTCTTGCGAGAATTTGAATTACAGACGAGAATATGAATCCCAAGCAAACCCGATCATAGAACCCCCCTCCCAAAACTCGCGCATAGGAACCCAGACTCCCCATTTCTCACTTTATATATATAGTTTAAAAATCATCAAGAACCCTAACCCAACCTGTGCCACCTCCTTCTGTGCGCATGCCTAGCCGTTGGAGCACCGTCGTCGGCCGCCGGCCGGCAGGCCAACCACGCAAGCAGCAACAGTAATGGTAAGGACAACAGCAGCGAGGCTCCTTCGTGTATGTTTTCTCCATGATCGTTCAATAAAATTCGTTCCGTAAATTTCTATGTATAGCCTAGTTGACCTTCTTTAACCCTGCTTAAGTAGAATTAATTCTACAGGATTGGATCGATCAGAAAACCCTCATAAAAATCCCGAGAAAACAACTAAAAAATAAGACATGTTCCTATTTCCAAACCCTGTTTTGGAAGACTACTACTGGACCAAATACTAGGAGTTTTCGAAAACTGATTAAAAAAAGTCTTAGCCAACATATAAGGCTACAGAACCCTTTTTTACAAAATTTGATTTCGACGAATGTACGCCAAGAAATCATTTTCCCAATATTGACGAAAAACTATTTTCAAAATGTTAGAATTTCAATAATCTTCACTGATATGGCATGTGTTCCGACAAACCGGGCGACGTTGTAGCAACCCATGAGTATTCAAAGACGTGTATTGATGTTGTCAACGTGTGGGATTCAACGGAACTCGATTTCGTTGTGCGTGCTTGACGAAATCGAGACGTATCGGTCGAGATACCCCATATCGGTTCTTTAGCAAACTAGCCCACAACTTTGGGCACGTTCGTCATCTTGAGACAAAACTTGTGCCAGCAGGACCGTGTCATTTTTCTGGTCCTGTGAGCCAAGTTTGATCCGATTTTGAGAAGGTCGACCGGAACGCTATTTTGGCGTGCCCGCGACCCGATCCAATGGGAAAATTTATGCACGACCCACCGGAATCCAACTTTGGACATACGGTTAGGTTTGTATTGTCAAACTAGCCCTCTAAACATAAAATTTCATGACTTTAGAGACTGTAAATACTGGCACACTTTTCGGTACAAAATGGGTCCAACGATGGATGTTGTTTTGACCCAAAATTATGATTTTGCCCCTATATTCGTAATTAGACTTTTGGGTCGACATTTTTAGACATTTCTTTAATACTAAATATGATGGTGATGTCTATTTCAACATTCGGAGACAATTGCAGGAGTTTGACTTTTGTGGCTCACTGAGTGGTTGGATATTGTTGGTTTTGCGTGTTACCCCTAAGCCAACAGAAATATTCTGAACGAAATGGTATTATCGATTTCACTAGCAAAGGACCCCAGGAAATTACATATACTGATTGTTTTTGATTTCTAATAGTTTTTCCATTACATATTATACAAATGCTTCTCCTGCTTGCTGACACACTTGTTACATGGGTTAGTATCATGGATCTCAACATATTGTATTTCTTGTTTAACATCTACATGATTGTCGTGTTCGTGACTTGTTCAAATCCATGAGTACTTGTCGGGTGGGTAAATATCTTAGTAGACGTGTGAACTACCCTTTCCATCCATATTGTCTTTCGTGAAGAATAGCAGTCATACACGACACGTGTGGGGTGCCGGATTTACTCCTTAGTCGTTCACATGTCGAACACGATATTTCATCACACAGAGATGGATATTGTTTTAATTGTTCATCCTGTTTTCCTTCATCACATGCTATGTCACAATGTTCTCTTCTAAATGTTATATTTTGTTATAGAGTTGTCTGTTCATTTTTCTACTATAACATGATGCAGTTACTTTTTAGTTTAAATTCTTATATGCTATTTTCATGTCTTGCAAATTCTATTATGTCTCGAATAGCTTATCATGTGTGTGCTTGTTCCATTCCTGACTAAAAACTAATATTTTTCATATAATCGCCTGCTACATTATGCTTTGGACCGTTAGAGAAGATACGGGTGTAATTGAAGGCCCAAACCCTAGAAGACTAGTAGATAGTTGAGTTAGTTGTTTTCTATTTTGTGAGACCTTATATTTCATTCAAATATAATCTTGGAATATTGAAAAATTGATTCAGTTTTGTGAATAAGAAAATAAAGTTTTTATTTTATTAGTATTTGTCTTTTTACGTGCTAGACAGCGTACTACCGCCAACACTTCGGCGTAGGCTGGACTTGGACACACACTCGTATCCTGAAAAGCAGGTACATGTCATGACAAGAATAAATTAGGATGTAGTGCATGTTGAGGATAAGTCTAGGCGATCAGATATGTTTTGCGAGATTTGATGGAACGGCCTTGGGCTGGATTGATAAGAATAAACTCTGAGATTGATCGAATAAGCATTCGAGTGGTTTGCTAGTCGATGATCGGATAGATGTTAATGAACGTGCTTAGCATATCGATGCGGATAGGTAATTGTGAGAAATCGTACCACATACGAGTATAAGAGATAGGAAAACGACCCAAGGAATTTGTGTCATAAGATCGGATTCGGTAACGATTAGGCTATATGTGTTGAACGCATGATTGAGATTAGCGAGATGAACATACTGGGATTGGATTGAGAAACTTGATTGGTGATTCATACTCGATCGAGAATCAGAGATGAACGTATCGTAATTGTTGCCTTTGAGCATCGTAGACTCAAGTTGACCTCTTGTGTCGGGATAGATTAAGCATAATTTCTGGATAAGTTACCTAGCTGGGGTAGCCCCAAACGCGATGCCTAGATTAAGTTGACCTCTTGTGTCGGGATAGATTAAGCACAATTTCGAGAACATAAATTATATCCGTTTAGTTGCATACGAAGTATGGTGCACATTATAGGTGAATAAAATTTGGACATGTTGGACTTAGTCCATGTCATTGAGACAAATTCGGGAATAGTTGGATGAAAGATTTGAGTTGTGCGAGAGATAAAAAATAGTTGAACGAGTAGGCATTGTGGAGAATTATTGCGATCGGATGCACAACGAATTGATACAAGCGTGTGTTAGATGGTCGACGAGAAACTTACGGAATCATAATTTTAGTTTTGAATCATGTTGTATGCAAAGATGTTTGGGTGATGATCACAAATTTTAGAATATCACGTATGAGACAGATTTTAGGAATGGACGCTAGGATCTGAGCAAGTCGAGTACGAAATGACTTGTATTTGAGGATTTAAGTTGAGCCTGTTAGCTTTGCTCTAATTCTCTACCATTGTGCTTCCCTGAAATACATATATTGGTGGGACATCTAAAATATGTGTATGATCCAAACTCGATGGTGTATCGAATTCTATTAAAACAACAGGAAAAATCGAGAAGCGTTAAGGAAATCGTATGAACGCTAGAAACAAAATTACGATAGTGAATCAAATCGGCAACGAGTAAATTACATGGATCTAAAATTTGATCGGTCAAGAGAAATGCGTGGATAGAGTGTTGCGTTCGGTTCGAGGACGAACCTTATTTTGAGGGGTATATTATGTAAAGCTCCGTACCGCACGGTGATTACACTGAGTCGGATGGTTCGATAAGGTATGAGTTTGATTCGAAGAGGTATGATTTTATTTCGAATAAATATTGATTGAGTTGGTTTCAATGTGCAAAGATCGAACGGAGTCCCTTGCAATCGGAGTATCACCTGGCGATGAGTTGAAGCATGGGCATGATAGCTGAATCAGTCGGTTAGTTCAAGTGAAGACAAGGTGCTTGCATGGTTAGCTCAGACGAGATAATCGGTTAATGAAGTTAAGGTGTCAAGCCGCATCGGCTCGGCAAAGCGATGGACATATTGGCTTAAGGTGGGCGGGTTCAGAACCTTCTTCCCTACTATTTCATGCCTAATAAAATGCACCCTGATATGCTAGTGGTTCTATTGAGTTTGTGAGCATGGCTCAAACGAGTAAAGGTCTTAGTGCGTGTCAAACATTAAGATAAAATATTAAATAATCAACAATTGAGGCGACGTGCATCAAGTACACAGGTTGCAGTAGGACATTGATTTTAGAACATTGAAAGGAAAATATCGAGACGTGCATCAAATGTATGACTCAAAAAACATTAAACATTAGGCCTAGAATAATAAAAATATGGCTTTGAGCGTGCATCCGTGTACGGGAACTAAGCGAATGACTTAGTAAGCAAAATGGACAAGTCGTAGCGTAATGCCACGAAGCTGTCAGAACATTGATGGGTGTACTTCGTGCATCAAAGTATGCAGTTATGGCATAATTGTCACAGAACTGCTATTATGCGAATAACTTGAGAACGGTTGATTGAGTAGATATTGCGGATTGGGGCATCGTGTATCAATATGGATGTATTGGGACATAGTGCCGTTGGAACTTGAGATAGATTGAGTTAAGACAAAATATATTGAGAACTTGAGATTTGATTGGAATGATAACTTGTTTGTTTTGCGTGTTACATGGTCAATGAACTTGGATAGCCTGTGCACGGGTATTGCTTCCCTCGAATGAGTTATGGCCGGGGCACCGGGATCGTTCAACCTAGGAGGAAATTATGTTTGGTATTTATGGTGCACTTCATTAGGATGGATTGCGATCGGCCATTGATATGATAAGCTACAATACTAGAAAGTTTAGATCCTTCGGCTACTGGGCTAGCAACCCGTACGTGGAGTGATCGTCGGCTTATACGTTGAGATACCATTCCATTACGACGTGGAACGTCGTAACCACCTTCATATATATAGGGCCGGTGGACTGAAATTAGATTTGGGTACAGGCGCAGGTCCTGCCACCCTTGAGATTATGTTGAGTTGGTTGAATGGTTTATGGATGGATATCAGCGTGCGGGCTTGGCGAATCGAGACAAAGATGTGCACGATCACTATGTTTATGAATATCATGTGGCTAACAATATTTGTCGCAGGGACACGATGTTGGTCACATTTATGATTCAGTTGCTATCAATAATCTACTTTACTGCTTTGATCTTGCCAGGAAACTGATCCTAAGGCTAAATAGAAAGATCACATAATAAGATACATGCTTCACAAAACTACTTAGTGTTGGTTTTGGCGAGTGGGTCTCAATCAATACAGCAAGGACGATAAGTACTAATCCCCCGCAAGATTGCTTGCAGGTTCAGGGATGGGTCTCTGCTCGTGGCAGAGCTTCGCTTGGATTCGTTGAGGCGTGGAGTTCCTTAATGTTTGAGGCATGCGACCGCACTTGGTTCGGCATACATCATGAAGCTGTTACGACCGAGAATCATTAGATGTGTTATAAAAGTCATGATGTATGGAACAAGATCCTTTTTGAGCTAGAGAGATCATGAGTGTTGTAAGCCAATTGGCATATTGAGTCGAGCTATTCAAGCCTTTGTAATATGCTTCATTATCAATAAAGAGATTCTTATTATATATTCTGTTTCCTTCTGCTGCGAATGTTATCAATTTGAGATGAATATTATGTGAACTAGTTATCTTGCCTTGCACAAGTACAACTCCAGGCTTGTGCGGCATCACGCTCCAGTGAGGACAAATAATTCGGGTGAAATCTAGCGAGGACGAGCGATTTCTCGGGTCGGGGCGTGATATTACCTTGGAAGGACCTGCAGCTGGGGGTGAGGTAGCCCCCTCTTTCACTTTTATTTCGGAGGACATCCTCGGGCCTTTTGGGAGAAGATATCGGAGGAAACAACCAGGGTTGAGTCGGTTGCGACGAGCAGCGAGGCGACCGTAAAAATTCAAAAAAACGAGAAGCCGACAAATGATGAGCCTGCTTCTCGGGATATCCTAGAGGTAGAGGACGAGGTTGTTCCTGAGTGTCCCTCTCTAGTTGACGGAGAAATGGATGGTAGGACTCTTCTACCACCTTTTGAATGTACAACTATTGAGGTGACGGAGTTGGAGGACGTCTCTCACACTAAACGAGTGACGACCCCTCCGACTGGCTCTTTAAGATTCGTCTTAAGCACTATCGGCACAGAAAAGGCACCCATCTCGGGGGAGCAACCTGCATTACCTCCCGTTGCAACCGAACCACCCTATGGGGGAGGTGAGATTGGGGTGAGTGTCCTTCGATAGTAAGGTCACCCTTGGCTTCCGCGAAGCTTTCCGTCGGCTCAACCTAAGTTGGAACTAGTTCTGGAGCTTCTATCCCTCCGACGGACCCCAGGCTGTCAAGTGTTATTCCCTTCGGGGCCATATCATCGGGTGCAGTATCTACCACTTGTTCTTCGAATTCTGTACATGCGACTCCTTCAACTGCTACATGCCCTAGCTCTAGTGAGTACCTTGGCAATGGCACCTCCGATGATGCCCCTTTCCACAGCTGAGGACGATGAGTATATCGGGCTTATGCTTGAGATCTTCTTCACTATTCTGGGTCGAGGTGTAAAGGAAGCTCTGGAGCAAAAATGGCCGTTTATGATTGCCAAAACTGCGGCCTAGACTCTCCTTGCGTCGCTGCATGCTCGAATGGGTCAGGAAGCTCATGCGATTGCGCTTAAAGCCTAGATCGAGGAGTTGGAGCGTCATCTCTCAGAGTTTCAGAGATTGCAATCCAACAATTTCTTTTCCTTGATCGCGGAGGAGGTATCAATTTTATCGACCGTGATTGCTGAGACTCACTCGGCTAATGCTGCCGACGAGGAAGCTCTTGAGCGAAGCATAGATGAGGCCTATTATAAAGATCTGGAACTCCTATCTACTGAGGAGACCAAGTTTTCCTCACATACAGTCACAACGAAACGTTCGGAAGCCGTTCGGAAAGAAATTTGAAAGCTTCAGGAGAAGGAAGCTTTGTTGGAAGTTGATGCCCACCAGTTGGGCGAGGACATTGTATCCCTTCGGCATCAAGTGGAAGCACAAACTCGAATCAAAGAAGACTTGTTAGATCGGAAGGCCGTACTAGATGCGGTCCCTGCGAAACTCGATGCCTTTGAATAAGAGAGTGTTACAGAAAGAGGCCGGACATCGGGCGATGGCCAAAGCTAAAGCAAAGACTGTATCTCTTCACCGTCGGATCGAAGAGCTGAGCACCGGGCCTTTCCAGTAATCTTTTTACATATTTCCCTTCTCTTTTATTTAGAAGGATAAGTTTTTGCTGTAGTAGATTTTTTGTGTTGAAATGTAGTCCTTCTTTCTCCTTTTAACGAAAGAAATAAATAACTTTTTGGTTGCTCATTTGTTATGAACTTGTGATTTTGTGGACTTAACATCTTTGGCGCACCTGGATTTTTGGTACAGATGATAAGTTAAGATGAGATCGGAAATTAGGTTAACAAACATGTTTACTCATAGTAAACATGGGGTTTGTGGTAGAATCTTCTTACTCAAAGGTGACAGGAACATGGTAATAATAGACTCTATGGGGGATATAAAGAACAACTCAGAGATAATATGGACGTGGATGATCTAGGAGTAGATAACAATACGGCGGTTGTTAAACGAAAATGTTTACTCAGAGGTAATATAGATATGGTAAATTTTTATTTTAGCGTTATCTTACTCAGAAGTAAGATTAAGCTCTACGGGGATGTAGGAAACAACTCAGAGGTGATATGGACTTGGAAGTTTTCTACTGGGAAGGTGATGAGAGAAAGTCCTAGAGCAGCTGGGCTTCAGAATGTATGATGATCAAGGGCGGTGAATTCGATTATCGAATTCATAGATATTTGTCGAAGATGTGGAAGTACATGTCGAAGGGCTTCAAGCAGAGTACTTATTTAGGAACTTGTCGTGATTGGCATCATAAATAAGTCCCCATTAGGTTTTACGAGACGGTAGGCACCGTTAGAGTACACTGTCTCTATGATGAAGGGGTCTTCCCACTTGGGTTTGAACTTCTTTGGTGATTTGTGAGTCATCACCATTGGCCTTCTGACTGATAGGACAAGGTCACCCACTTAGAAAGTCCTTTTCTTGACTTTTTTGTTGAAAGCTTCAGAAATACGAGCTGATAGAGCTCGATGCGTTGTTTAGCCAAAAGACATTTTTCATCAAGCGCCTCTAGCTCCTGTAATCGGCGACATTGATTATCTTCGTCGGTCAATTGGTTTGTAATGGTGTAAACACCCTTAAAAGTTTACTATATTTTTCCTTTCCGTCTTTTATTATTTTAGTAGATTAATTATGTAATTAAAGACAGAGTTATATATATATATATATATATATATATATATATATATATATATATATATATATATATATATATATATATATAAAGGGTGGATGTATTGTAGAATATATATATATATATATATATATATATATATATATATATATATATATATATATATATAAATATATATATATATTTATATATATATATATATATATATATATATATATATATATATTTTGTTTTTATATATATATAAATATATATATATATATATATATATATATATATATATATATATATATATATATATATATTTTGTTTTTATATATATATATATATATATATATATATATATATATATATATATATATATATATATATATATATAAAGGGTGGATGTATTGTAGAATTTTTCATATATACATATATATATATATATATATATATATATATATATATATATATATATATATATATATATATATATATATATATATATATGTATATATGAAAAATTCTACAATACATCCACCCTTTTTGGATGTATCGATATATCTAAAATCTGGACCGTTGGATGTTCATCCAACGATTCAGATTAAATAATGCAGGAGACATCATTTAATACTGTTTTTTGACTTTTAACCTCTTGTTAACTTGCTATAGCAGGTCATTCTTCAATGCAATTTTTTCAATGAACACCGTAAATTAACTCATATTTCCTTTCTCTTTCGTCCATGTAATTTAATATTTTGTGCAACTACGTATATATAACAATAATTGTGTGTCGGCCGAAAAGTAAGGACACAGTGTGTCCAGGTCTGTAGGCGATGTAGACGACGACACAACCGCCGCTGGCCATCTAGATGATGACACCGACGACGAATGGTACATTTCGGACGAAGAATGGTACATTTAGGACAGAGAACGGTACATTTAGGACGGAGAATGGTACATTTAGGAAGCCGATAAAAGCTCATTCTCTCAAATCTCTTCTTTATGTAAATTAAATCCAAGGAGGACATAATCCCTAATTTTAGTTATTGCTTAGCAGAGTCTACTTAGTTGTTGTAAAATTGTGGTGTTGCTTCTGTAACATTTTCATCTTTAATCTCATGTTTTCTATGAATATGTGTTCTGTTTGATTTTGATTTAGTAATCTTTCCGTAATTAGTTTTTTTGTTTCATCTAACAATTTAATATTTTTGTTATAAAGCTACAGGCCATGGTGGTGGTGGTGAAAGGAGAAACGGAGATGAAAAAGGAAAGAAGAAAAAGTTTTGGTTCACGACAGACTTCGTCGAGCCCTCCTCGAACAACGAGGAGTACCAGCGAAATTAGACCTCTTATAGAGTTCCTCAAATTGTTAATCATGATAACATTTTGTTTCCTCGAGCCCTCCTCAATCAAACGGCTAGTAAATTGTTTGCTAGTCTCGAAATTTATTTGTCTTTCCATCTTCCTCACTTTTTGTACTTTTCTCTTGTTATATATACAATAGTTTTCTTGTTTCATAGTACTATTATTCATTCTGAAATACATAGAATAGTTTTCTGAAATACAATAGTTTTCTTGTTCTCAAGATGTCTACTCGTGTGGTAGGAAATGTAGAAGACGTAGAAGATTGGTTGCCAGCTCCAAATGAAACCTTCATTCCGTGTATGTTGCACATGATTGAAGAACATCTGTCGATGATTTCAGCTGAAGTTGTAAAGACCAATTCTAAGCTTTGTTCAATAGAAATTGAATAAATGAATTTATCTTGGCGTTTGGAGAAGATTGAAGAATCTCCAGCTTTGTAGAAGGCATCTTTATCTGGAGTTTTTAATAATGTGGAGGAGGTTTCCGTTGAATCTTCCGATGAGGAGGATGTGCTGCTACAGAATCATAATAAAGCAATGGACCGAATTCTGGCATTGTGTCCTACAGAAGAAACTGACTTTAGCAGTTCTTCGAAAAGAATGCGTGGAAATTTAGATCCGGTCACACCATTGAAAAGTTTAACAAAAGCTTCAACCTCGAAGCCTAGCAAGTGTACTAGTGGTTCTTCGAGTTATTACGACTATATTTTTGCGGATGATAGACCTGAAGAGTAAGTAATATGAGTTTTGATTTAATTGCAACAGTTTTTTTCTCCTAATTTATTCGTTTCTTTTCTTAGAGAAATAATATCATCTTGCAACAAAATCTATGTGTCTCGGGCTGAGATGAAGTCCTTAGATCCTTTAACGAAAATTAAAAATGGGGTATGTATAGATAGTATATTTTTTATTATATGCCATCTATGTTTACTTCGATTCCATCGCTGACATTTTTAATAATTTATTCATATTGTAGGCATTGTCTCTGCTCTTCTCACCGCAGAGGAATGGAAAAGAACCTCCAATAAAGCTAATGTATGGTTTTTACCAATAAGGATAACGGTGAGTGAGCATTTTATTCTTCAATGCATATGCATTAACAATTTTCTCGTTTGTTTGTCCTTCGTAATGTATTAATTGATGTGTATATATGTAGAAAGCAATGTTACCTCCATATGACAAAAAGCTTCATAAAATATGGAAGAAGTGCAAATATTTCCAAGATTACATGGGATCTTTAAGCATTTGTAACGAGGTATTAATGTATTTCTTTTTAAATATTAATCCTAATTTTTTGAAAATTTACTAATTTGTTTTACCAAATTGATCCTGGTTCAGATATACATACCCATTCTTTTGGACGGACACTATACTCTTGCAAGAGTTCTGGTTAAAATAAGGACTGTTGAAATTTGGGACTCACTTGCATCTAAAGATGATCCGATTCAAAACAAATCAGTCATAAAAGAAATAGCAAGCTCATATTCATCAATTTTTATGAATTGCTTACAAGATCCGCGGTATACTAATACATATTGTATTCTGGTAATTGTTTCTTTCAAATTTGGATCTCTTTCTCGAAGAAGAGATTTTAAAGTTGAGAGATGCTAGGTTCAGCTTTTCTACTTTTGCAATAAAACGTCGTCCTTATGTTCTCCGCCAAGGCAATTTAGTTGATTGTGGGATTTTTGTAATTGCATTCATGAAAGACCGATGTATTCTGGACTACCGTTCTCTCAATGTAAGTCTGAAAATATATCGTCAAAAACTTACACTTTTTAGAGCAATATTTTTGATGTTATGTTTGTTATATGCAGTTTGATGCGGGAATGGAAAGACGCAATGCTGCTGAATGGATTACAACTTTAGAGAACAATGAAGTACTATCCAAGTTGTGTATATAATATAATTAAGCAGAAAGGAGTCCAAACTGGAATGATTGAATATGGAAGACGATAAGTTTTTCTTCTTCTTTTTTATATCTAATGTATTATGTTCATTTGTTTTGTTGAGTCGTAATGTTCCTAAAATGTGGGATAAAAATGATATCAAAACGTTTATTTGTTGCATAATCTTGCTGCCATATAATCCTAAAATTTGGGAAAATTTATGAATTACCCAAAAATTGCATTAGTTTTATGTAAAATCCACAGCAAAATTCATGAAATGCCAAAAATTTATGAAATGACCTTTTTGTCCTTCTAATTAATTCAAAACACCCCCGAAACCTATTATTACAAAAAAAAAATGGTTTCGATTCTTCCTCTTCTTCCATGCGCCACTCTGTTCTCAAACCTAGGCCATTCTCCTCCAAAATATTCAAACCTTCCTCCCCATTCGCAATCTTCAAACCATGTCGTCATCAGCGACAGAATCATCACCGGCAGCATCACCAATTAGAGAAGATGCACCAGTTGCAGAAAATCCAAAAGAAAAAAGACGGAGAACAAAGAAAACCCTATTCTAAGAAAGTTGCACAGAAGAAAAAGGAAAAAGATGCTAAGCAAGAAGAAGTGCAAACAGAAGGTATAACTTTGAGCTTATGTTTGCAAATTCTGTATATATTACACGGAGAATGACATTCTCCGTCTTAAAACGCATTTGAATGTTCATTCTCCCTTTCAAATTACACTGGGAATGCCATTTCCGTGTAATTTAAAACAATAATATCATTCTCCGTTTAATTTAACGGAGAATGGCATCACAGTGTTAAAATATATGAGCATGCTATTCTCCGTGTTAATTTAAACGGAGAATGTTATTCTCTGTGTAATTTGAAACGGAAAAGAAAGAGAAAGAATAGCATTCTCCGTTTTGAATTAACAGTGTTAAAACGATTGAGGTTTCCATTCGCCGTTTAATTTGGAACGGAGAATGACATTCTCCGTTTAACTTGAAACGGAGAATAATATTTCCAGTGTTAAAACACATTAGAATGTTCATTCTCTGTTTTGTTTTAAACGGAGAATGACATTCTCCGTGTCATTTGAAACGGAGAATGGTATTCTCCGTGTTGACTTACACGGATAATGTCATTTCCAGTATTAAAACGATTGAGAATGCTATTCTCCGTTCTCGTTTGAAACGGAGAATGATATTCTCCGTGTTAATTTACACGGAGAATCTCATTCCCAGTGTTAAAACCCATAAGAATGGTCATTCTCCGACCTAATTTTTTGTTTTTTTTGTTTTGTAGAAAAAAATCTGTCAGAAATAAGGAATCAAGACTTTTCTGTTCTACCTTCAAGCCAATGCTAAATCTTATGGAGGTGGTCAATAGAGATGTTGGTCGTTTACCTGAGCCAGTTATTGATTCCTTGAAGAATACCGGTTTCTGGAATTTTGTCGAGATTTTCTACCAAAAAAGAGTCCACGTCTCCGAATTGGCCAAGGTAACGGAAGGGCTTGAGAATTTAATTGTAAGTTACACAGAAGAAAAAGATGGCGTCGGGTGCTTTGAATTGAGCACCACTGTTAAAATTATGCCAAGCGTCGATGATATGGCAGTCTTCTTCGGTCTACCGCTTAATGAAGAAAGCGATAATGATGTTATTTACAGAAGATTGAAAATGGAAAAACAACAGCAGCCGACACCACCAGCATTATTGAGCCTGTGGAGATATCACTTCACAAGATTACTTGCTAATTCTAAGGACAAACACTCAGAAGTCAGGAATAAGGAAGTGAGAGAGAAGTTCTTTGAATTGTTACGACGGCTTCGTGGCCGAGATAACGCTGCCAAGCTAATAATCTTCCACTTGTGCCAAACAGTATTCTTCACAAAGTCTGGCGGTTCAAATTTGTCGTACATATTCTTGGCCTTGGTAGATAGTGTGGACGTCATCAACAGTATATGCTGGCCAAGGTTAATCCTGACATATATAATGGATAGCATAAAGAGGATTAAAAGCAAAACTGAACGGGGGGATTCCTCAATGGCTTACTCCAAATTGGAAGGTTGCACAATATACTTCCTCTATTGGTTTGCAGAACATAATACATTTGTGAAAAAGAAGTTCGACCCATTTCCTGATTACCCAAGATTTTTCACATGGAATGGATACGAAATCTCAAACTTCCTCAAGGCCGAATATCACTACAAGTTGAGGCCGAAGATGATATTCGAAGATCTGGTTATACCAGTTGGGGAAGAAGAAGGGCACAAAGAAGATGAGCCACCTATAGAAGAAGTTGAAAAAGAGGGAGAGGAAGAACACCAACAAGCAGGTGGGAATAATTTTGATGAACAACGGATACCACAGCATGATGAAATGGGCACTTTGATGGACGACTCAGCACAAGAATTGGAGGATTTGAGAAGACATCATTCTGATATTCTTGTGCAGAATGAAGAACTCAAAGAAAAGTTAACAGAGATGGAGGCACAAGAAGCGCAGTTACGTGCAGCCAACCTTGAGAACGAGAAACTCAAAGAAAAGCTGAAAGAGCTCGAGGCACAAGAAGCGCAACAACGTGCAGTCAACGTTGTGATGGAGGACTCTGTGCATGAACTGGAGGATTTGAGAAAGCAGAATTCTGTTCTTATTACTGGTAATGCACGGCTCATCGACAATGTTACAGAGCTACATGCACAAGGTAAAATCTTTTCTATTTTAAATTTTTGATTTGTAATCTTCCAGGAGAATGACCATTCTCCGTGTATAATAACACGGAGAATGGCATTCTCCATGTTATTTGAAACGGATAATTGCTATTCTCTATCATTTTGATACTCGGTAGGTTATTCTCCGTGTAATTCCAAACGAAGAATGTTATTTTTCGTATTATATTACACGAAGAATGTCATTCTCCCTGTTAGATTCACATCATATATTTCATTGTTGTTTGTTTTATTTTAGTGCACATAATCGAGCAGCTCAGAGAAACAAATGAAAGGCTCGTTAATGAGAAAAAGGGAGCTTCAAAATAAAGTTGAATTGTTGAATATTGAAACCATTGAAAAGGATGCAAAAATTACTGATCTCCAAGCCATTGTTGTAGCATTGCAGCATGAGAAGACTCAAGCAGCTGCTGAACTTGCTGCTCCAAAAGAAGCCAAAAGAAGCCAAAAGAAGCCAAAAGAAGAGGAGGATCGGGGAAAAAGAGGTTCAGAAAACCATCAGCACCATTAGCCAATGAAGATGTTACTCCCTTGGAAAAGAAAACAGTTAGAGAGGCTAATAAAAAGCGGAAGATGAATACCGCTTCGAAATTCGGAGAAGACGCCAAAATGGCTGAATTAAAGAGGAACCGTGTCATACTAAGGGAATGCGATGAACTCTTACTTTGGAAAGATGCGGATGAAGAGCTGAAGAAGCAATACATAGACATCGTAATTCCCCAAAAGAAGTGTCCAGAGTATGTATTCTGAACTCGACCAATCTCTGTCCAATTCATAACGGAGAACAACCATTCTCCGTGTCAGTTGGACGGCAAATTACCATTTTTCGTGTTAGTTGGACGGCGAATGACCCTTTTTTTCTTCTTTTTTCTCGAATTTTTTCATAATTATGTCCTGAGAATCTCTATTAATTTAATCTAAACTAAATTTATGTGCAGTGATATTGTATACTAATTTTTGCCGAAAGAGGGTGAAAATGAAGTTGCAGTCCAGCTGTCGGCAATAGACCTGCAAGACATACTCAACTGTGAAGACATGGAGGCTGGCATACTGAACCTAATAATAAGGAAGCTAAGATAAGTTCAAGGCTATGCAAGAATGTATGCCCCGTCAAGTTCAAAGGACGTACAAAATAAGTGGTCTGCATTCTTGATGCCCCACACATTGGTAAGAATCCAAATAGAAAAAATCCATATTCATGTGTACACCGATGAAAAATGTCATAAAAAATTACTCATGATATTGTGTTTTGTTTTTGGGAAACAGAATATCGTTAAACGTACCATTGAACTAGAAGCAAAAGCCGGCGCCCTTAAAACTTATAAAACAGATGTAGAAGACTTCGTCATGGGTTTAGAGGATGACATAGAGTTGCTATTCATCCCACTCTTTAATGTATCTATCAGACACTATACTCTGCTCACATTCAAATTTATCTCCTACGACTGGACACACTACAACTCCTTGAGGCAAACCACGTACGAAAATGGCAGGGTGGATGCAGAATTAATGAAGAAGACCTTAGAACCTATCGTCAGGAGAAAAGTTGATATGATGAGGGAGAGATGCTCGACAAAGATGGAGTATGAGAGTACAGTACTGAATTATTCTCTAAATTGTCCAAAACAACAGGCATCCAACTGCCTCTTGTACACGGCGTATTATATGATGAGCTTGATGAGTACTCCTTTCGAAATAACGGGAGGAAATGACCATGACACTCACTAGAAGATTATAATGATGAGGTTGGTATGGGCTAAGAAGTTGCTTTCAAGCGAATATGTAATATGAACCTAGCAATGACATTGTAAAACAATAATGTAATTATGTAATTGGGCAAGAAACTTTAATCTTTTATAAGCTCTATCTTTTATAATAAAATTATTTTTGAATTACATTAACATTGTCAAAACCACAAAAAGTTTGACTTTTATTTATATATGAAAGGCTGAACTACTGCATAAAATTCTACTACCAAGAAAAAGTTGAATGTGAGCAGCGTGCGTGCATCGCAGAGCAATGGAACTTCTTGAGGCAAAGGAATTCCTTGAGGCAAATTACTTCATCGTGCATCGTCAGAGCAAAGGAACCGTTGGATGACTCCTTGAGGCAAATCACTTCATCGTGCATCGTCAAAGCAAGAGCAAGAGCGATCTCGGACCCAGTAACCAACAACATGGCACACATTCGATGAAGTGCACGAACACAAAATTCCTTGAGGCAAAGGAATTCCTTGAGGCACAGGACCAGAAGCAAAGGAATTCCTTGAGATCAAAGGACCTTGTAAAGGAATTCCTTGAGGCAGAGGACCTTGCAAAGGAATGCACATCATCGTACATCGTCAGAGCAATGTAACTCCTTGAGGCAAAGGAATTCCTTGAGGCAAATCACTTCATCGTGCATCGTCAGAGCAATGGAACTCCTTGAACAAAGGAACTCCTTGAGACAAAGAATACCGTGCATAGTCAGAGTGAATCAAAGTGGGAGCATTTCAACAGAGTGTGGGTTGGCAATCAACCCAAACCCTGCGGCTCTTCCAGTAACCAACATCATGGCATACAGTCGATGAAGTGCACGAACACGGACAGTCCACTAGGCACATCTCAGTCTTCTGAATGACTTCACCACCAAAGCTTCTTCGAACGAGTAGATCGACAACCAACAGGAAAGCGTCTTGCCAAGGCGGAGGATCGATAGAGTCCATCTCCACAAGAAAAGCTAAGTGAGACGAGAACAAACTCTCCCTGCACTACTGCCATTTATAGGCAAGGATAACTCGAACTCATGTGCCAAGTGGCAGTCACTTCGATTTCAATTCAATTAATTTGTATTAATACTAATGCATCTGTCCCTTCTCAAGTAAAGCTAATTAAGACTAGAACAAACTCTCCCATCTACTGCCATTTGTATGCCATTAATACCAATGAATCTGCCCCTTCGAATTCTGCCAAGTCAACACCAATCTCCGTGTACTGATGCGCCCAATTGACGAAGAATTGTAAAAAAAAGTTGATTATTAGAGCACCTCCAACCCTATTGTGAGCATATGCCCCTTCAAAATGAATTTTATATATATATTAGAACTAGAAGAAGTGAAAAAGTTGTATTGGAAGTTGAAAACGAAAGAAAATGCTATTCTCCGTGTTCATATAAACGGAGAATAGCATTTTTCGTTTTGAAATAGACGGAGAATAACATTCCCCGTGTTAAAATGATTGAGGATTCTATTCTCCGTTTAATATGGAATGGAGAATGGCATTCTCCGTGTAATTTGAAATGGAGAATAACATTCCCGTTTAAATTAAAACGATTGAGGATTCTATTCTCCGTTTAATTTGGAACGGAGAATGGCATTCTCCGTGTAACTTGAAACGGAGAATAACATTACCAGTGTTAAAACATATTAGAAGGTTCATTCTTCGTTTTGTTTTAAACGGAGAATGACATTCTCCGTGTCATTTGAAATGGAGAATGATATTCTCCGTGTTGAATTAGACGGAGAATACCATTCCCAGTATTAAAATGATAGAGAAATGCAATTCTCCGTTTAATTTGAAATGGAGAATGACATTCTCCGTGTTAAATTACACGGAGAATGTCATTCCCAGTGTTAAAACCCATAAAAATGGCCATTCTTCGTTTTAATTAACTCGGAGAATGATCATTCTCCGTTTCAAATTAATGAAGAATGGCTATTTCTGTTTTATATCGACGGAGGACAGTTGACAGAAACCTTTACCGTTTGGTCTGCTCTGTCTTTTCTAATAAAATCGTTTTTGGGCAAGGAACTTCTGTCTTTTATAACGTCTGGTCTGCTCTGTCTTTTATAATAAAATCATTTTTGAATTACATTTACATTGTCAAAACCACGAAAAGTTTGGCTTTTATTTACATATGAAAGTCTGAACTACTACATAAAATCCTACTACCAAGAAAATTTGAATGTGAGCTGCGTGCGGGCATCGTCAAAGCAAATTACTTCATCGTGCATCGTCAGAGCAAAGGAACTCCTTGAGGCAATAGAATTCCTTGAGGCAAATTACTTCTTCGTGCATCGTCAGAGCAAAGCAATTCCGTGAGACAAAGGAATTACTTACAAAAGAATTCCTCGTGAGCAAAGAAATTCCTTGAGGCAAAGGAATTCCTTGAGGCAAATGACCTTGCAAAGGAATTCCTTGAGGCAAAGAAATTCCTTGAGGCACAGGACCAGAAGCAAAGGAATTCCTTGATAGCAAAGGACCTTGCAAAGGAATTCCTTGAGGCAGAGGACCTTGCAAAGGAATTCACTTCATCGTGCATCGTCAGAGCAATGGAACTCCTTGAGGCAAAGGAATTCCTTGAGGCAAATCACTTCATCGTGCATCGTCAGAGCATAGGAACCGTTGGATGACTCCTTGAGGCAAATCACTTTATCGTGCATCGTCGGAGCAAAGGAACTCACTAAGGTAAAGGAGTTCCTGTGGCTCTTCCAGCATAACAAAAACTGGGCCACGACGATCCCGGACCCAGTAAACAACATCATGGTACATAGTCGATGAAGTGCACGAACACGGAAACTTGACACATCTCAGTCTTCTGATGAAGTGCAAGAACACAGAACACCGTGGCATCGTCAGAGCAAATCACTTCATCGTCAACGTGCTAAGGAATTTCATGAGACAACGGAACTTCTTGATGCAAAGGAACACCGTGCATAGTCAGAGCGAATAAACGTACGGGCGCTTCGACAGAGTGTGGGTTGGCAATCAACACAAACCCTGTGGCTCTTTCAGTAACCAACGCCATGGCACACAGTCGATGAAGTGCATGAACACGGACAGTCTACTAGGCACATCTCAGTCTTCTGAAGGACTTCACCACCAAAGCTTCTTCGAACGAGGAGATCGACAACCAAAAAAAAAAGCGTCTTGCCAAGGCGGGGGATCGATAGAGTCCATCTCCACAAGAAAAGCTAAGTGAGACGAGAACAAACTCTCCCTACACTACTGCCAGCAAGGAACAACTCGAACTCATGCGCCAAGTGGCAGTCACTTCGAATTCAATTCAATTACTTTGTATTAATACCAATGCATCAGCCCCTTCTCAAGTAAAGCTAAGTAAGACGAGAACAAACTCTCCCATCTACAGCCATTTATATGCCATTAATACCAATGAATCTGCCCCTTCGAATTCTGCCAACTTTGAGGGTTTCAATTTTACTCTTTTCAAGTACATAGTCTTGTTACCAAGTCGTCAAACGTAAAAAATTCAAGATGGCAAAATACGAGTATATAACGGCTCAATGCAAAAAAATACGTTCAAAAATTTAATCAAATATTCGAAAAATAGAAATATTGAGATTAGAAACTTCACATTTCTAAATATTTTATCAAATTTTGTTAATTAAACATGTTTCCACCATATTTTTTGTGCCACTTAAACGGAGTATGGCATTACAAAAGTTAAAGAATGCTATTCTCCGTGTTTTTATAAACGGAGAATAGCATTCTCCGTTTTGAATTACACGGAGAATAGCATTCCCAGTGTTAAAACGATTGAGGATTCTATTCTCCGTTTAATTTCGAACGGAGAATGGCATTCTCCATGTAATTTGAAACGTAGAATAACATTCTCAGTATTAAAACACATTAGAATGTTCATTCTCCATTTTAATTTAAACGGAGAATGATATTCTCCGTGTCATTTGAAACGAGAATGCTATTCTCCGTATTGAATTACACGGAGAATGCCATTCCAGTATTAAAGCGATTGAGAATGCTATTTCCGTTTAATTTGAAACGATTGAGAATGCTATACTCCAACGCATTGTGAGCATCTGCCCCTTCAAAATGACTTTTATATATAAAAAAGAAGAAGTGAAAAAGTTGTCTTGGAAGTTGAATAAAAAGTTTTATCTAATTGTCTTCTCAAACTTTTGCATTGGAGAACATATTTTTATCTAATTGTCTTATGTGAATGACATCTTGCCACATAGGAAAACTTAAGTCAACTACGTTTCATTTGATTCCATTTGCTCTTTGTCGCTATTTCACTTTCGTACTTTACAATTACGAAAATCGTGACCCAATTTTTTTACAAACTCTACAAATTCTAGGCTTCGGGGTAGTCTGACTTACTGTAGGCTGGCTTGATTTCCTTGAGAAGGCCTTCCTTTTTTTGCTACTGATTTGGCTCTTTTAAAGATTCATGCACTCCATGAACTGCAGCAGCTACCATTTGTCTTCTTTACCAATATCGGTCACCATTTTTTCAACTCATCAGAACAGACGACATCAACTCCGTTCTCTTCTCTTGAATTTTGCTTGATTTTTTACAATAATACGTAACAGATTAACTTGTTCATTAAACCACCATACCTTCTACTCTCAATACTGTCTGGGTGGATGAATCTTCTTTCTGCGCCAGTCCGGAGAGATAACTCTCTTTGCAATCCTTGAGCCAACGAGTTTTTATCAAGTTCTTTGGAATATCTCCAATTTGCAATCTCTTCATTGCTGAAAAAATATGCCTACAAGGAATCCCTTGGTCTCCATCCACAAGCAGTCACATTTTATGATGTTGTGGCCCGATCAAATGTAACCTTCCGGTTGATACTGTTTGGCGACATATACTTTTGGATAGTGCAAACTTCTGCCTCACATATGATGTGATGATGGAGAACAATATATGTATCAGAACGTGTGATTTCCTTCCTTACCTCTATAAACACCGTTTTAGTATAAATTGTGGCAAATTTATCTTTTGTTGCGGCCATGCTAGTTTGCTTCAAAACTGGTGTTGGAGTTTATCAGTGACATGCTTACTTATCTGGTAACATAAGGTCGCCAAACCGTGGTCACAATTTTGAAGGGCCTTCCATAATGGCAGCTTCTCACTCAAATTTTCAGAAATACGTTCATAGATTCACATCTATTTGTGCAGTAGAACCACCAAAATAATTTCCACGTAGGAATGAGTCCGCCCATCGCTCCCTCGTTCTGTACAATGCAGTGGTCCACTCATTTTCTCTACATTATAATCCGTTAGCATTGCTGCCAACGGTTTTCAAATTCTTCGACTGAATAGTACCTGTTTAGAAAAATGGACGGTAACTAAAGTTGTAATATTATAACAACAACATACTTCAAAGTAAAGTAGCAAGTGTGTGATGTACCTTTTAATCAGAAGACTCAATTTATTTGCAAAACCCTCTTGGTGTACATGTTTGGCTGCATTGTTTAGGATATGCCATGAGCACATTCGATAAACTACGCTGGACATTAAATCCTCAATTGATTTATTCATGGATCTGCAACCATCCGTGAGAACTGTCACTGGTAATTTGCCATTCATACACTCTTAGAATTTTTCTAAAACCCAAGAATATGTCTCTGCAGTCTCATTATGGATCATTGCAAACCCAAACACAAGTCATTGCATGATTTTTGTACCCACTAGAGCCACCAACGGTATTTGACTTCTATTTTTTTATATGTAGAATCAAATGCTAGTAAATCTCCAAATAATTTGTAATCGAATCGACATGCACCGTCAGCCCAAAAGAGATGGGTCAATCTGGAATTTTTGTCTACCTTGTACGCGTAGAAGAAATCTGTGTCAATGCCCTCCTTAGATTGAAGAAATGTAAGTGTTGTTGTAGCATCAACATCGTCTAGTGCTTTACTATCTTTAGCTAAAGCATTGTATAAATTTTTTTGCCCATCCAACCTTATCCTAGCCACCTTTTAGTGGACAATTAAATTCTAGATATCTCTAGTCCCCATCCGTGATTGCTTCATAAGCTTAGCTTGTTCCAACTCTGCGGGTGATATCTTACGATGGGATCTCAAAAAAACTGTTTCATAATCATTCGCCAGGCTATGGTTGTGATGTACGTAAAATTTTTTGACGACCCACAGCTTTGTAGAATTGGTGAACCCAATACAAAAAATTGCTTTACAACACTTCTGCTTTCACTTCTTGGCTCACGAACCCTGTTAGAGCTTCATTGTATTTCTTCTATCTGAATCCGCATTCGAACAACACAAACTACGGATTGATTATGAAGTAGAGGGACGAGGCGAAGGAGGTCAGCTACGAACACGCAAGTCACGAAAACCCATCGAAATTATTCACGAAAAATGCATTCACGAAAACCAAAGCTAATTCCAAATCAAGTGCGGCATGAATATCTGAGCAATGAGAGGTCTCTCCCGACTCAGCCGCAGAGCCAATCCTTGAGGCACAATATGCTGAATATGGGACTTGGTTCCAAAAAAGCCATTCCATAACGTGGAATGGATCTTAATTCAACCATTCCCGTTCGATCGACTCGGCCGATTCCGTCCTATCGGTCCCGACCGAATCGGTAGCGACATTGTTCCTTTCTCGCGCACCCGTGGACGGACGGAGGATGGTGTAGGGACGGGGCACTGCGATCTCAAAGTTCATCATATAAAGTATGACTTGGGCGATGGAAACACTGTAAACATGTCGGGACTGTAGGTCAGCGGCAGGTTTGGGCGTGAAGATGAGCGATGGAAATACTGCGTCATGTATCGAATTTGTGCCACAACTTGGTTTCGGTAGGGAGGCTGGCAGATGATGGCTGTCAGAGTCTGTTTGGGGACAAAGATTGGATGCTTGCGAAGGGTTCCAACAGTCGACTCATCCAAATCAATGGGGACTCCTATGGCAACAACGACAAAACTTGATAATGATGAAGACGGTATCTGGTCGACATTCGTAAGTATCGAGGTATGATCGGGAGCTTACACTATTTAACTACTAGCCGACCCGATATTATGTTTAGTGTTTGTATTTGTGCACATACCAAGCAAACCCGATATTATGTTTAGTGTTTGTACTTGCACTTCCATTAAATGTGATAATACTAGCTCTATAAATCTCACGATAAATCCGATTTGTCACTCACGCACGAAACACATTGAGATTAGACACCATTTTCTTCGTGACCATCAACATTGATAATACTAGCTCTATAAATCTCACTTCCATTATTGAAACTAATATTAATACTAAAATTTAAATTAGTTTTTGATTTAACATTTAAACTTAGATTTAAAAGTAGTTGAAGTTAAAATTCCATTTTTTATTTACAATCTATAATATTATTGGAACAAGATTAATATTAAATCTACAGTGGTATTTCTGTTAATTTAAAATTTACAATATAATTGAAACTAATATTAATACAGTGGCATTACCGTTATTTCCAAATAGTCTTTTCCTTGTTCAAAAATGCTATTTGGCTTCCAATTTTTTTGGGTGATGTCATCTCCCATTATGTGGCAGATGACATGGTTGTTGACATGGCTGCTGATATGACAAAATTTAACAATAAAATTAAAATTAAAATTAATAGTAAATTAATAAATAAACATTAAATTAACATGATAATTAACATTAAGATTAACCTTAACATTAAAACTAACATTAAAACTAACATTAACATTAATGTGAAAATTAAAATTAAAATTAATATTAAAATTAATATTATACATTAACATTAACATTAACATTAAAAAAAATTGGATAATTAATTTTTTGGGTTAAAATTTGCCATGTTAGCTGTTATGTAATCTGCCATGTCAGATGCCATATAATGAGAGATGACATCACCCAAATATTTTGGGAGCCAAATAGCATAATTGTTCCTTGTTCGGTCACACCCCTCCACGAGTGGGTTACACCCCCAAAACGAGGGGTTAAATAGCCTTTTCCAAAGAAAAAAAACCCATCCGACTAGAGAGAAACAAAGGAGAGAAGAAGAAGAACAGTCGCAATGGAGAGCAAGAGCAAGATCAACTGCAGCGGATGGGCCGTCATCCCTATGGAGATTCTCTCGATGATACTGGTACTGTCGGGGATGCCGGCGGACGAGGTAATGTGCAACGTGGCCCTAGTTTGCCGTTCGTGGTGGAAGGCGCTCAACGGTCCCTTAGACCATTGGTCCAACGTTGACTTGGTACAGTGGTGCCGGAGGACCCAGCAAACCGCTGAGATTAGTTTGACCGTAAAGAAGCTCGTGGCTCACTGTGGGGGATATCTACTGTCCTTCCGCGCTTACAAGCCCGACGAAGCAGCCTTCCATTTTGCATGTTTAAGGCATGTACAAAATTTTATTTGGTCTTATTCTAATACTTTATTTTTCTATTACAAAATTTTACGCATACTTTGTTAATTTCTATTGATGTTTTCCATTTTTATAATACAGTGGGAAATTTCTAAGGGTGCTGCGCATTCCGAAGTGCGACGTGAGTGATGAAACTTTCGTGAGACACTTGGAGTTTCTTCCGGTGCTGGAAGAACTCGACATTAGCTACTGCCTCTATATCACATCGACTGGAATATTTTCCGCCGGGAAGTATTGCCACCGTCTGGTCAAGCTGAGGAGGAACATGCCCCCTCCAGATTTTATGCTCAGGAACAGATTCATGCTGAACACGTCGAACGAGACGGAGGGAAAGGCCGTGGCTGATTCGATGTCGCGTCTCGAGCACCTAGAGATGGGATTAGGCATGTTCAATGGAGACACGCTGTGATCTATCATATGCAACTGCAAGGATCTTCACATGCTAGACATACGTGGGTGCTTCAACGTGCACTTCGACGATGACCTCAGGAAAATTTATGATTTAATACATATTTTAAACGACCCTTTGATGATGTAATCCCAGGAGAACCTGGATACAAGATGTATAGTGATTTAGATATTATCAATCAGTCATGGGTTAATGGTTCTTCTGACATTAGCATGCATGCATGCATTTCTTTCTATTTTTCACTAGTCTACATATACGTACTTTGTACGTATTTTAATTAGAATATTATAAAGTCAGTTATCATCTTTTCGTCTTTTTAGGTTACTATTTATATGTCAAGAGATTCGAAGTACAATTATTATTTTTTAATTTTTATTTTCTATTGAGAATAATAACCATTAGAAAATGGTAATGACATAAAAATTTATTACCATTGGAACATAATGTTATATGAAAAAAAATGAAACTTGCATGCAAACTTTATTCCTTTGACTCTTAAACATAAATGACATGCAAGTTGACATAATAACATCATGTTTATAAATATTCAAGGGTATTTTAGGAATTCAAAAGTTTCACCACCAAGTTTTCTTATTATATGGTAGAATAGATATAAAAACGTATAATAAGAATTTTATCCAATTATAGCTAAATACGCTTCTAACTCATTTGGTTAAGGTGCAAGGTTTTTTTTTTTTGAGTTCGATTCCCCATTTTGACAAAATTTTACTTTTGTCAACAATTTTTTACCTGATTAATTTTTTTAAAATAAAATGGACTGTGATATAATGACGCATAAGATGGCTCACTTTTGAGCCGTTTTGAAACCTCATTATATAGTGGAAGATATGATATCATTATCTTAACATCAATACAACATCTCAGTGTAATCATATCTAAGAGTTTTCGATATTTCCCAACACAGATTTTACCTTCTTCAAGATAAATTTTGGCAGTGCAAATTCCACTCATATTAGTGGTATCAGTGCCATTCACCATAATTAATGGTGATCGATAGACATTTATACAAGAAGAGTGGCCGGGGAGATACGAAAATATTGGTTTCTTTTTCACAACCCTTTAAAATCTATTTATACATCCAAACAACCAAACTATTCATCTTCACCAGCCTTCAAAACCAATTTATATAGATTCAAAACAAAACTAATCAGCCAAACTATTTAAAATTCACTACCCTTCAGAACAGTCACAAATGTACCATTCTCCGTCCTAAATGTACCATTCTCCGTCCTAAAATGTACTATTCTCCGTCCTAAATGTACCATTCTCCGTGTTAGAGGAAGGAGAATGGCCATTACCCGTCCCAAATTGTTCATACTAAGTTAAAAGCATATAGTAGCACCCAAAAAATGTTAATAATAGAAAAATTCTACAGAACCCACACACCAGACTCGAACCTAGGCCTTCCATGTAAAAGCCAAATAGCACAACCAACTAAGCTTGGAATAAGAAGAGTCACTGGAGGTCATTGAATATCCCAACTTCCAATAAGAAATAAGAAATTGAATATCCCCAACTTCCAATAAGGAATAAGAAGAGTCGGTTAGGAACGTGTATATATACATAGGTATCCCCATTTATTTGAGTAGGTTGCACATTTAACATGGCTCCAAAAAGATCATATGGTTGGGAACCATGGCAAGAGTCTTCTTCCAGTCGTCGTCAAGCCTCTCCGTATGGAGCACCCTATGCGCCGCCTCCGGCCCATGACTGGCTGGCAGAGACTGCGGACTTCCTGACCTTCTGCAGGTTGTTACTGGAGGTCATCGCTCGACCTCTTCATCCGGCGCCCAACTTTGACCTGTTGCCGATCACTCCGGAGGAACGGGCTTCTCTGGAGAAGAGGGAAGGGTTGCGCCGCCTGTGCCATAGGGGGTGTGTGCACCCTATGCGGAGATCCTTCGCGAGGCTAGTGAGGGGTAGACCCCTTATTTTTTTTTTTTTTTTTAGTTTTTTACAGTTTTTTTCCTCTTGTATCCTTCGTCGAAGAATGTTCCGGCGACGAAGCTGAGATTTAATTCAATATAATATTTTGTTAACTCAATTTGGTTTCGGCTATAAGCGACTAACTACTTTATCTATTTTTCAATTAACAAATCTTATTACGTCAAATCCATATATCAGCGACGATATTCCCATCAATGACTTGTTATGTCATAGAATTGATTATGCTGCCAGTGTCAATCTTGCCTTCAATCCATCTTAAATATGATTACAAAGTAAACTAGAGGACAACTTTGAGTGTTTCAATTTTACTCTTTCAAGTACATAGTCTTGTTACCAAGTCGTCAAACGTGAAATATTCGGGATGGCAAAAATACGAATATAGAACGGCTCAATGCAAAAAAATGCGTTCAAAAATTTAATCAAATATTCAAAAAATGAAAATATTGAGATTAGAAACTTCACATTCGTAAATATATTATCAAATTTTGTTAATTAAACATGTTCCACCACGTTTTTGTGCCAATTAAACGGAGTATGGCATTACAAGAGTTAAAACGAAAAAGAGAATGCTATTCTCCATGTTTTAATAAACGGAGAATAGCATTCTCCGTTTTGAATTACACGGACAATAGCATTCACAGTGTTAAAACGATTGAGGATTCTATTCTCCGTTTAATTGGAACGAAGAATGGAATTCTCCGTATAATTGAAACGTAGAATAACATTCCCAGTTTAAAAACACATTAGAATGTTCATTCTCCGTTTTAATTTAAACGGGAGAATGATATTCTCCGTGTCATTTGAAACGGAGAATGCTATTCTCCGTATTGAATTACACGGAGAATGCCATTCCCAGTATTAAAATGATTGAGAACGCTATTCTCCGTTTAATTTGAAACGGAGAATGACATTCTCCTTGTTAAATTACAATGG